>JAGFPH010002739.1:30952-45671 GCA_018207615.1 Philaenus spumarius | reverse complement strand
TGTTGCCATTACCTTTTAAGTTATGTATACTAATTGGTTTGTTCAACTCGGCATCCTATACCAACACAGTAAATACTACAATATTGTATGGACATTTGTTGCCATTACCTTTTAACTTAGCTATTATCCTTCATCCGATTGTTTTGACTGTTACGCCATCCGATAGGAAATCAAAAGGGCTACAAAAAAGGTATCTTGACATTTTTCGTTAAAATGTACTGTTTTTGAGTAATTTAGGTTTTAAATTTTCAAACAGCCGCCATTTTGAAACGCATGATTGGATTTAATCGTTTATTTTTCTTGAGGTATTTCATTGTCAGGTTAAACTTCATGCCAAGTTTGAACTCAATCAGTCAAACCGTTCTCTAGATATGAATTATTTTGTACAAAAAACAAAATGGCGGATTCTAGGAAACTAAGCGTTTTAGGACCTATGTTTATTGGAAGTTTTGTTCTTCCTTTGACCAAAGGAACAATTTGTGGAAGTCTGGAAACATAATTTGGGAACACCCTGTATATATACAGGGTGGACCAGCTAAAGTGTGACAATAGCTAACTTTTAAAATACGATTCGGACAAAAATGTTTAAATAGAACATCTGCCCTTAATTTTTGATACCTTTTGGACTGTGTATAATTTTTTTTCAAAATCCGCCATTTTGAATCCAAAATGGCGGTCAACTTAATTTTTTTTAATGGAAACCCCCCATTTGTATGACGTTTTTGGATTTTATGGGCAATTTTAAGACTTTTTTGTTCTTTACATGTTTTTGATAAACCTAACGGTTCTCCTGTAAAATTAAGTCGAAATTTCATTTTCTTACAGCTCATAAAGAATTAAATTACAAGTGAAAAAACATAGACCAAACCAAGACCGGGAGTTGAACCCGGGACCTTCGAACGTTTCCGTCGTGATGCTCTGCCATCTGAGCTACCCTGATATCTACCGATATTGGTCGATGTTATCTCACTTGTACGGTTTTTACTGCAATTATTGAATTAACAGATTGAATACCTCGTGTATGGGCCTACGACATTGAAGACAATCTCAATTCTTATTTCGCAGTTTACAGTGGTGTTATTAATTTTTTCCCGCTTACACACTTCCTCAGCAAGAGATATTTAATTAAATTACGAGTGAAAAAAATAGACCAAGACCGGGAGTTGAACCCGGGACCTTCACGTTTCCGTCGTGATGCTCTGCCATCTGAGCTACCCTGATATCTACCTGATTAAAAAAATAATAATAATAATACACTCATAAAGGTTACAATAACCAACTTCTAAACCATGCTTCAGAAAACAAACTTTTTTTAAATGAAATGAGTACAATAAAATATCAAACCATCACTCTCCCATAAAATTTAATTAAAGCTTTCAAACGCAATTGAGCAATTTAGGACACATACTAAAATACAACTCGCACAAAAACACAATAAATTTGAAAGTCAGTACCTTAGAAGTTAACAGTACTGTGGTATAAACTAGATTAAAAGGCAACAATGAAGAATCCGGAAACAGCCGTTGCATTGTTGTAAAAAGGTAACCAGCGTGACTGCTTTATTTCAAAGGTGTTTAAATACAAACCACTTTAACAATACTAATTTTAGTAAGTGTAATAAATTGCTCAATTGCGTTTGAAAGCTTTAACTAAATTTTATGGGAGAGTGATGGTTTGATATTTTATTGTACTAATTTGATTTAAAAAAAGTTTGTTGTCTGAAGCATGGTTTAGAAGTTGGTTATCGTAACCTTTATGAGTGATTAGCTGTAAGAAAATAAAATTTCGACTTCATTTTACAGGAGAACCGTTACGTTTATCAAAAAAATTTAAAGAAAAACAAGTCTTCAAATTGCCCATAAAATTCAATAACGTTATACAAATGGGGGTTTCCATTTAAAAAAATTAATTTGATTCCAAAATGGCGGATTTTGAAAAAAATTTATACACAATCCGAAAGGTATCAAAAATTAAGGGCAGATGTTCTATTTAAACATTTTTGTCCGAATCGTATTTTAAAAGTTAGCTATTGTCACACTTTAGCTGGTCCACCCTGTATAAAAGCAGCTTTGTCCCGACTGACTGACATAGAATCAACGTAGAGCATAAATTACTTAAGACAGAAATACATAAATTTGAAGTTATATTCTTACGGTGCCATAGACTCACAAAGAAAGAATTTCGCAACACTTAATTTTAAAGCGTACAAATAGTGAAAATACTTTAGTTCAATCAAAAACTTAGCAACCCATGTTTGTTGAATGCATTTAGGCCTACATTCATTACCATATACCAACCAACTTAGAAAAATTATAATCAGTTTATCATTCTTCATAACCAACATAGTTTTTATGTTCGGTTGACAAAATAAAAGATTAGACAAACACAAATCAATGTAAAATACTTACTATATTATAATTTAAACATCTGTTGTTAAATATTATTCACAAAACAACTGATTTTGATCGAAAGCTTAACACAATTTCAGGTTATGCATATACTGAACCTACAGACATTTCTCAAAGGCATTTAAATTTATTTTAAAATAGCAACCTATTTGGAAAATTTAGAATCAATTAATTTTTTTTAATAACCAAGAGCATTTTTAGGTTAGGTTTACATCATTGTTATTTTATAAAACAATTATGTCATTCACGCAAAAAAACCTGCCCCTACTGCGTATGCATCAGGATCTATGATAACACCCCCCCCCCCCCCCACTAATCAATCGTAATTTTAATGAAAATATCAGATTTTACAATTCTGTAATGTGTAGATTTGCGTCGCCATGAGTCGCCATGGCTGCTGGTAAGCGAAGCGAGCAGGGTGTAGAGCCCCCTAGCATTAAATAACGCAAAACATGTGGTCCACTTGAATAAATCAGCGTGCATACTCACGATATGATTCCAACAGTTAATAATTTGCGCGAAGCCTTCAATATCAACAAAATGTCCAAGGTAGGAAAAACGATTTTAATTAAAAACTTTTGCGAGTTAACTCTTGAACGTAGAATTTACTACGATAACATCCTGAGATTGACGTTTTAAGATAGTTATTGACAGGTAAACAAAACTAGTTATCAATGACAGTCATTCAGAATATAAACATTTGATAAAGTTTGATTTGCTGTTTTCATTTCCCAACAGTAAATATTTTTTTATTCTTGAGTGAAGGCCATTGTATTTGAAAAAGTACTATCGGTGTATTTCAGCGTGTGTTAATAAACAACACACTGTAAACCAAATTATATAAATAAAAAGTTTCTTAACTATGCAAAGCTTCCAAATTTATATTAAGCATAATGAAACAAAATCCACTGATGTTAACTATACATATAAGAAAGTAACACTATCTCCGTGATAATCAATGATCAGATCATAACATTTGCGAACACAGCAAGTACCTGGGTATGACCGTGGATTCAAAACTGAAGTGGAAAGAGCATGTTAAGAAGAAAAAAGTAGAAGTCACTATTAAGTACAGAAGAATTTACTGGCTATTTGGGCGTAACTCTGAGTTAACAGTGGAGAATAAATTATGAATTTATAAACAGGTACTCAAGCATGTTTGGATGTACGTACTTGAATTGTGGGGGTGTACAAAGAAAACTAACCTGGAAATGATCCAAACCTTTCAGAACAATGTTTTGCGTGGTATAGTAAATGCACGTGGTATGCGCGCAACAATGAACTGTACCGAAAGGAGCGCATCAACCTGGTCGTCGATGAGATCAGAATGAAAGCAGTAAAACACAATCAGAGACTGCATTCACACGAAAACACTGAAATGGAAGCTACACTAGATATAGAAACAAAAAGGAGAACAAAACCATATAGTAGTTAGTGTAATAGTGGTAATTTATAAAGATTTCTAATTAATAAATAGTGATGTGAAATTGCATGTGTTAACGTTAGGGAAGTCATCTACTGATGATTTCAACCTCATGTGCCAATAATAAGATAGGTAAATCATTAGTCGATCTGTATAGATTGGTCATGGAATAAAATTTGTTTTAATGCTTTCCAAGCTTATAATAATTCGACCACGCAGCTAAACCGCTGACGTGAGTTGAACAAATATTCAAAATTAAGTTTATAGGCCTATGTTTTACGTTTTCAACCAAAAATTTGGGAAATAGGTATATTCACGACGGTACTGAATAGCTGCAAAATGGTTCCGAATATTGGGAATATCTTCAATACACAAAGCATTACGTGCTTCGCACGCCACTCCGCATATTGGGAGTATTTTCAATACACAGTGCATTGCGTGCTTCGCAAGCCATTCCGCATATTGGTAGTATCTTTAATACACACTGCATTGCGTGATTCGCACGCCACACCGCATATTGTGAGTATTTTCAATACACAGTGCATTGCGTACTTCGCACGCCATTTTGCATATTGGGAGTATCTTCATTACACAAAGCAATGCGTACTTCGCACGCCATTCCACATATTGGGAGTATCTTCAATACACAAAGCATTGCGTGCTTCGCAAGCCATTCCGCATATTGGTAGTATCTTCAATACACAAAGCATTGCGTGCTTCACACGCCAACCCCCGTATCGGGAGTATCTTTAATACACAATGCATTGCGTGCTTCGCATGCCAACCCCACGGTAGAATCCACCACATGCCTTTGAACCGGGTACTTCTATGGTATTTTACGTTTTGATCGATTATGGGGGAACCAAGCGAGCTATGAGGTCGCGTAAAAACAAAATGTGCAGAATAACATCCTACATTTATATTTGTAGAAAAAACTCAAAAACAAATTCATTCTCGTAGGAAAAATCTAAAAATACTTACGAAAAAAAAATAGTTACTTCCGGTCAAAAAACGTGCTTCCGATTGTTTAATATTTTTGGCTAAAGAACTTGTCCGAGTGACGTAGACAACCAACATGTGTACTAAATTTGAACCAAATCGGACTTAAAATGCGGCTGCTAGAGTGCGAACACATATATCCATATATACAGTATATATGATTTTTGATGACACCCCAAAGCGTGTTCTGGGGACCATGATTGGTTCTCATTAGCTACTCTCGACCTTGGGTCCTACCATAAGGGCCACTGCAATAGCTCATTTTTCCTATGGAAATTCGCTAATAACTGTATGTTTATCTAGATTATGAATTAATTTATAGAATTAAACATATTTTGGAAAGTATATACATTAACTAGAGATGCATAGAGCATACAAATACGAAGAAACATGGTCTTTAACTCAACTGTTTCAATATAATTATTTATTATTATAAAGATAACAAATTGTGAAACATAATTGTTACCTACTTTTTTGTATTAGTTGATTTAATAATAGAATTCTCTTTTTTCATTACGCAGAGCTAACAACATGAACGTTGTTAATATTTAGCCCCTTATTTACTTAACTTTTTTAATTAATTAGGTTCTTTGTTGCAGTGAAGACTCATTTGCAACACTTAAAAGTCTCTGTAATTAATTACGTCGCCTGTCACACCTGAACTTTTCATTAAATAGTCAGGTCTTTTCATTACCTAATTTACTTACTAATACTTACTAATTTACTAATCATACGAGAGTTTTTACCCGCGGTCAAAAGCAAAAATATTGGTTTTCGTGCATGCTTAACTTGGCTTGCAGGTTTTTCGATCAAGACTTATATGATTATTAATTGGCCAAATGGTGTACTGGAAATTTTGGAAATACCGAAGGAGAGCTGGGCGAACAGATAAGAGAGTTGCATCGCATACAGAGCATGACAGACACGCAGACATTTTTGAAGAATTTTAATAACTTTTGTATAAACGAGATATCAGCATGAAATTGAATTGGTGTACCCTACACACCATTTAAATTGTTCATGCTCAGTTTTATCCAAATCGTTCTAGTGGTTTATGAGGAGAAGAATTTTTTTAGATTGTCTGTAGACTATTAGTCAACACAAAACATCTTTATACATAATACATTGGATACATTTTTACTTGTATTTATTTTTAATCATATACTGCAGTAAAGAAAAGTTGAAATTGATGTTTAAAGAAATTTAAACGTATTTGTTGACCTTCATTACAAAATAAACGGTACCAGGAACTGGCACATACTTCCTCACAAACATATTTAAATTATTAAACAGATTCATTGTGACTTCATAATTGTAGGACAGGTGATATTTCAGTAGGAGATTAACTAAATATTATTATTATTATTAGCTAGAGAGAAAACTATTTGATCGATTTCGAACAAATTTGCACAAAACACGTCTATTAGGCCTGTATAGATGCACGAAAAAAGTTTTGAAACATTTTGAAAAACAACCCACTTTTTGGCCAAAAACCCCCCAAAAATCAGTTACTATTATTATTAGCTAAACAAGATTTTTTTTAGAAAGATACGGTTTTTTGCATATGGTAGGGTACATTAAGGGCTATAAATAAGCCAAATTTGATGAAAATCGTTAGAACCGTTTTTTTATAAAAAAATAATAACTGATTTTTTTTATCTTTTGGCCAAAAAGGGGGTTGTTTTTAAAAATTGTTCAAAAACGTATTCCGTGTATCTATGCAGGCATACTTGACATGTCTGGTGCAAATTTGTTTGAAATCGATCGAATAGTTTTCGCTCTAGCTTTTGTAAACAAACAGACGGACATTTTGTAAAAACCACTTTTTTGGACACAAGAGTCCCAAAACGGATATTTCCACAAAATCTCAACATCGATTTTTTGCGATCACTATACTTTCTCTATACTATAGTATACATACATACATACAAACAATATATAGATCCTTTATCTAACCTAATATAAAAAGAAAACAATATTCTTAACTAAAACGTAAACTTAAACTTGTCTTAATCATTAAAACCTAATTACAAAAGGAAAAAAAAAGATACCACTTTAGACTGTGCCTGTATTTTGTGGGGTTGCCTTGGAGGTAACTGGGATGGGTGTGATGCCCAGGCAACCAAGGAAATACTAAACTGCCAATATTATTAAATTACTATAACAAACATTAACTGCATTTATATAAAGTGCCATTTAACATTTATAACCAAAACGGGAATAAGCAAGAAGCAATAAATTACGTGTCATTACACCAGTTTTCCACACCTTCAAGATTTCGCATAAAAAATCTGAGTTGTTTTAGAAAAATAAAAACTGGTTTATCAGTGTTTAATTAAAAAGGCAATTTATTAATAGTTTAAGGGCTATGGAGTTTGGTGTTTAAAGGCCTTACTACGCAGTCTAGATACATAAAATATACATTAATATTTTTCTCTTATTACCACTTTAAAAAAAAACAAAGTAAATATATTGAACCTGACAAAAAATTGAAAAGATGGTTCGCGTGTGCCCTTAAATAGAATAGCCCAAACAATCTTTTTGATCCTATTATTAAGGGTCGTAATATTGACAAATAAGTCCCTTCAAACATGATGTCCCGTACTGTAATCTTGTGTTAACAAGGGCAAAATAATTGGTTTGTAAAACAGACAACGGAAATATATATCGTACAAAATAGAATTTCCTTAGTTGAGATTAAATCGGCTCGCAATTTGTTCACATGAATCTTTCAATTCAGATTACAATCAAAAGTATCTCCAAGATACCTAATATTATCACAAATACAATCACTACATAAACTCAATTAATTAGGCTCACTTCAAGTGCGTTTACGACATTTATATACCAGAATGTTCTCTATTAACGCAGATGTGCTTATACTAAAATGAACAACCATATGTACGTAACAACCAATGGTTGTATTGAATTAAAATATAGTAAGCATTTTTGTTGTGTTTGTTTTTAGTTTTTCAATGTAACCTCAAAAAGCTAATACTCTTCAAATTTGCTAAGTGATGTTGCTATGGAAATTAATTTAAACAAACATGACGTGTTGCTATGCTTTTTATACGAACAGCAGTTTTTGTGCCCTTGATAAAATCAAAAAATATCTCTCTTCCATAAGATTAACATCGAAACTTTGAAGTCCAGTAGGACACAGCCCTAATGTCCTAGGACTTCGGTAAATGGCCAAAATCCTTCCCAGGGTTAACCTGTGTTACTATGCAAAATTTCAAAGCCATCGGATGGACGGTTTGGTAACGCATAAAGGACAAACAGAAGACAGACAGACATACGTTGAATTTTATATATATAGATAAGCTCAAAATGGCACTCTTCCTAAATTAGAGGTAAATTCTGTGTTTTATAAGCGATTATGTGGAAATATAATGATTAAAAATATGCATTGTCAAAATAATGACAAACGTGCAAGAACTGGTTGTTTTAAAGTGAACGAATGGTTTTTGTACAATTTAAAACCATCATTAATAATGGACATTTAGTCTACCCAAGTCTTAACTTTATTATTTTTAAAACAATCCAAATTGATTCGAATCAAGCTTAAAACTCACTGGTCACCGGTTATAAGTTTCAATTAGAGACTTTATTGGGCTGGGATAAATCATGTTTTTCAAGTTCAATACACTACAGGTAATATTTTGATCATGCCTAATGTTTTCCGCAACATATTGCATATACAAATCAATTCGACCACGCGGCTGAACCGCTGACATTAGTTGAGCGAATTTTCGAAATTAAGTTTGAATGTTTTAGTGTCTTAACCAACTATTTGGGCGATTAATCTACTCACAAAGCCGCTGAAAACGAAATATTATAGGCCTGTGTATGCGAAATATATTAGTAAAATTTATTTACATCCTATGCTTCCAGCTTCAACTCACGCTCTCACTCGTTCCGCTCGAAGCCGTTGCTGCCTCGGATCAGAAAATGGTACTTTTATGGTATTTTACGTACTAATCGATTTTTGAAGAGCCAAGCGAGCTATAAGTTGATGTAATAAAAAAACAAAATGTGCAGAATAATATCCCATTTTTTTTTTATATAAACCCCAAACAAGATTAATTCTTGTACGAAAAATTTAAACAAATAGTTCCTTCCGCTCAAAAAACATGCTTCCGGAGATTTGATTTTTTGGCTAACAAACTCGTCCGAGCGACTTACGTAACCAACATGTGTACCAAATTTGGACTAAATCGGGCTTAAAATGCGGCCGTTAGAGTGCGAACACATATATACATATAAATTATGTATAATATTTAATGACACCCTAAAACGTGTCCTGCGGACGATGATAGGTGCTAATTTATTACTCTCGACTATAGATCTCAACATAAGGGTCACGGTATCATTCCTATGGAAATGAATATGAAAAACTAGATAGAACACATTGAGTTTGGTCGATGTATTTTTTCGAAATAATAATTAAAAAAAAAAAACAGATTACTGGTTATACAATAGACATTTTGTGTCCTCTATCTATGTAATTTGAATTGAAAACAAAGATTTTGGGTCTATTTACACAGGTCCATGACTTATTAGTGCCATGTCAGTTTAGTTTTTTATTGTTCACTTTAAAATTCACCAAGTTTTCATCGTCAGTAGGCCTCCATATTTGTTCTTAATATTTGTAAATTAACACAAGCTCAACTTGTATTAAAATAGAAAATAGAAATATTAAAATAAAATAATATAATAATTTCATATAGCCCAAGCTAGTTTGTGATAGTTAAGAACATAGTTTTATGTTTGTGGGCCTAAATTGTTTTTCAGGCTGCTTAGAATGAAGTATTATTTACTTTTTATTAAAATATTGAAAAATATATAATTTTTCAACAATTTTTAACCTCAAGTCTCTATGCCGATCATATAGCTAGTTAAATAATAAATGGTTTCTTATATTAACATCATTTTTCATTTCCTCTCCTATCTTGCTCCAGATTTTATTTAAAAATAATATACCCATATTTGTGATTAGAAAGGTTGTATGAATTCTGTTATTTCCTGACCCATTCAATGAGTTGTTCGTAGTTCATTGTAAACAGACGAAAAATCACGTGTGTGAAATTCTAAAAATATCGTTGTTAAATAATTTAAAAACCACGGAAGCAGAAGTGACTGCGTGGGAACCCGTCTGTTCAAACCCGCAGAAGAATATTGTTTTCCTTCATACGGAAATACGGATAAAATACGGCACTGACACGCCCCTGAATTGTAATCGAATATTGATAAAAATACGTACATTTCAACTTTATAGTTGAACTAGCTGGCCCGATCCGGCTTTGCACGGATAGACAAATCAAAGTTAAATGTATATTAAAAAAAATATATCAATAAATATATTACACTATGTATTTCTTATGGGAATTTTAAGTAACTTTGACCCCCTCCCCCCCTAAGCACTCGTAAAATTTCGAATTTTTTAAAACCTTTCGTAGCGAGCACATAGGGCCCTAGAGGAAGCTACATACCAAATTTAATTCCAATCCGTTCGGTGGTTTTTTTAGTAACTTTGATCCCCCCAAACCCCCCTAAAATTTCAAACTTTTTGAAAAGTTTTCTTAACCAGCACCTACGGCCCTAAAGGAAGCTACATACCAAATTTCATTGTAATCCGTTCAGTAGTTTTAGAGAAATCGTGATTTAGTAAATTTGGCTCCTCCCAAACGGGCACATCCAAATCGAGCCAATCCCTCAGGTCATTTTCGATGGGTCATAAAATGTCCCCCTTCCACCCAGTCAAATCGAGCCAGCTCCAGCCAGCCGTGTTAAAAGAATTCTGCCAGGTACAAAAATTATCGCTTTACAGGTACCGCCTTATCACTTTATATAATTAGAATTAAAAAAAAACTAGAGGACTTACCTAAACTGTTTAGTCACAGTATTTTTCCGATAACAGTATGATTATAATATTTGTATAGTTATAATATTTCGTCGTATTATCACTTTATATAATTGAGGGGGTCAGAAGCCAAGGGGTACAAGTGACGGTTTCTTAGTTTTGAGATAAACCTCTTCAAAGTTAAAATGCTAAGGTAAAACAACCAACCTGTTTTAAAAATTAAATTAGTTGAAGTTGTGTTGTACACATCATAACTTAAATTTAGATACTCATTTTGTGAAAAAATCTTAGGAAATATGGTAGTTATTAAGATAATAGTGATAGAAAGCGTCACTTGTACCTCTTGTCTTCCAAAGGACAATAAGTTGAAGAAAAAAATTAAAATAGTGTATAACAGAACTTTTATTAAAATACAAAATGTAAACAAAAATAGTGAATTGAATACAGAGACATTGTATTGTCCGTAATTACGTCTGAGTTATTACTCAGAATCAGATTCCCAAACGGCATCAGGTTCTTCGTCTTCAACTTCAGTACGGTCTTCCTCAGCATCGGTTGGCACTGTTCCTCCCCTTCCAGGCTGTTGTCTTTCTCGCTGAATCTTCAGATTGTTGTAGAAGACATGATATGATGGAGGAATGAACTGAAGCAGGCTCTGTAAGTCTTTGTACTTGCTTGCTTTAATTCCTGGGGCAGCATTTTTGGCTGATAGTTGTTGAGGAAGGCGTTGTTTTGGAGCCTCCTTGGGCTTCATATTGTACTGCGAAAAAGGCATGTCAGCATTGAATGTGTTTTTATAAAACAGTGTATAGGGATCTGACTTTTGAAAACGTAGCCATTGCATACTACGAATACCTGTGACTGACTTAACGTAATGCTCTTCCAAAGATTTCAAAGAAATGAAATCCTGGTCTTCCATGTTCACTACCATGAATCTGCTAGACGATTTAGCAACAATATTCATCCAATGTTCTGGTGTAAATATCCCTGTACCTGAATTCCTGTGGGCTCTTTCAATGACTCCAAAGTTTTTGTCGCAATCATTATACGAATGACCAGACAATAAGTACTTATGGTCCACCTCCTCAATGTGGGTAGTACGTACTATATACAACCAGAACTTCACTGTGAAACGGCTTTTATTCTGCCCACCTGCATTATCACTAAACATTGTAATTTTTCTTACTCTTGTAGGCAGTGTCTTTACAAGTCGCAACAGGCAAGAGAGCATCTCCTCACAGCCCCTAGCAGCCTGAGCGTCATGCCACATGAACATACTAGCGTTGTTACTTACCAAATTGTGTATACAAAAATTATACGTCCACAGTTGTCGCGCATAGTACACTCTGGAGCAGGTAAGGACCGGAGAGGGTAGCATTTTTTGCAGGTCGAAACAAATCACTAAGTGACTAGTATCATCTTTGGCAGTTTCTTGAGCGTCCTTTATTTGTTGTCGTGCCGATTCTGCTTTCCGCAAATGTACTTCCTTTTGTGTAATAGCGCTTTGTTTCTCATCTGGAGTTCCATTGTTGATGGTATTCTGCAGTTTGTCACAAGTAACACAAGTGTCGGTATGTGGTCTGTGAAAGCTCAAGTTAAATTCCGTATTAAAGATGTGGCGATAATAGCTTTCCTTCACAGGCTCTACCATGTGTTCAACGCAGCTTTCTCTGTACAAGTTGTACATCTTTTTGATGTTCAGGCCAGGAGATAAATATTTTTTATTTGGAGCTTGACTGCGTGAATAATGACTTGTGTATCTTGGAAATCTACGAATATGCTCTTTAACGAATGCAACTTTGTCTTCAGAAAGTTTGTTTCCAGGTACTTTATGACCCCTCTTGTCCTTTGGTGATATACCTGTAGAGGAAATAGCTTTTTTTGAAATCACATTAGTTATTCTCTTGTTTGAGACATCAAGGGTGTAGAGAAAAAACTTTTTGCAAACCCTGCGCTCCAATAAATAAAACTGACAGCTTACAGATTTAGATCCACTCCCTTCTGATTTCTTTCTTTCAGGTTTGTCTAGTTTTATACTTGATTGTAAAAAAGCTGTTTGGAGCTCCCAATCACCAAGTTCCCAGTATTCTTTAAAAATTTGGTTTCTCTTAGCTTCATCAAAATTTTCATTGCATTTAAACCTACAGGGATGATTATATTCCGTTACCTTTTTTTCTGGATGAGATAAGCCCTTTCTATCAATATACGCCTTACCCTCATTACGTTTCTTTTGAGAAATGTTCCTTTTCCATGACTCAACTCTTCGAGTTTTTTTACGCCCGGGATTTTTTGCCCGCTTAGGCCGTGGTTCATCTTCTGACGACTGATCTTCTTCATCAGGTGGTCCTTCTCCGTAAGTTGGTCCTTCTTGTTCAGTTGGCCTAGTTGGCTCATCGTCTGTGGTGGGTGGTCTATCTTCTCCGGCAGCTGTTGCACCGTTTACAGCAATCGCACTATCTTCTCTAGAGGTTCCAGCAATTTGGTCATATTCTTGCTCACCTGAAAAAAACAACTATTGTAGTTTAAATGGTAGTAGCTTACCTACTTTGCAATTGTTTGCCATTAAACAAGTAGCCACCATATTTTTTACTTGTCCCTTCAAACTTAAGTGGGCCCAAGAAGTTATTCAGTATTGAATACAAAAGCAGCTCCAATGCATAATATAAATATGGCCTGGCTGATATTAACCTAGAAACACAAACCAGCAGCGTCATAGAACTTACGACCTTTAACTAAAAGGACTAAAGGTTTCTTGTGATTATTTGAAAAGCAATTCGTAATAAAAAAAAGATAATAAAATGTTAACTTAAAGGCATACGGCAAAGTCCTGTAGGTTATTACAGGACAACAAATTTTATTAAAACCATGCACAAGCCCCAATTTTTGACTAGGTAGCCTATTCTTATTCATCATCTATTTAAGTTAAACATTAACCAATGGTATACCGGTATCTACTTTTTATAAAAATTTGTTCTGTGTCCAATTACATCATTTTTTTTAAATCGTGTAGGGCCTAAGTTACTTAGTTTAAAACTGATACGAAAGTACGCCCGTCAACAGTTAACACATTCTTTACTTATAAAATAAACATGCTAGGACTAACCTTCATTTAAAAAGGAGTCATGTTCAATACCAGGCGTATGACGTGTTGTAGGCCTTCTACGCAGTATCCGGATCTGTTTTGTTCCAGGCTCAAAGTGTGAATCTGCATCCGAGTCATCATCTGAACAAAATAAAACTGCTTAGACCTATGCTTGTAATGATTTTAAGAACATTGCTGGGAACAAACTGATTAGGACTACCACAACACGACCTAATAGCTAGGCCTAACCTAATCTTAGCATACAGTAAAAGGTAACATAGCCTACACTGATAAAACGTATTAAATTATTTCATTTTGCAATCCAACACTATAAGCCTAAGCCAAAATAAAAATAAAAAAATTAATTTTACAATCCAACACTATAGGTCAAGGTAAAAATATATTATCACAAGTGTTAAGGCTACTTACCTCCAAATAGTGGTGAATAGTCTCCATCTTCGTCAAGGTCTGAGTTACTCATTTTGTTTTTATGTAAACTTTACAATGATAACAAAAATGTTCAAGCATAACATAACCTTAAAACAGTATTACTGAATGGATCAATATTTCACAAACAAAACTTAACAAGGGTTACAGCTGCCACTTGTATCAGCTGGCCACCAAAAAAGGCTTGGAGCACAAGGGGTACAGCTACCACTTGTACCGGTTGGCCTCCAAAGATTTAGTCAAAGACCGCCAAAGTTTTAGTAGTGAAAACTTTTTTCCAACAGATCTCAGCACCAGTCAAATAATTACTTGTACCCCTTGGCCACCAACATTTTATATACTTCAAAAACTAATTTCTGCACTTAACTCAAATTTTTAAAAAAAGTCACTTGTACCCCTTGGCTTCTCACCCCCTCAATTAGAATAAAAAAAAAAAACTAGATGACTTACCTAAACAGTTTAGTCACAGTATTTTTCCGATAACAGTATGATTATAA
>JAGFPH010002739.1:19037-30447 GCA_018207615.1 Philaenus spumarius | reverse complement strand
ATGATTATAATATTTGTATAGTTATAATATTTCGTCGTATTATCACTTTATATAATTGAGGGGGTCAGAAGCCAAGGGGTACAAGTGACGGTTTCTTAGTTTTGAGATAAACCTCTTCAAAGTTAAAATGCTAAGGTAAAACAACCAACCTGTTTTAAAAATTAAATTAGTTGAAGTTGTGTTGTACACATCATAACTTAAATTTAGATACTCATTTTGTGAAAAAATCTTAGGAAATATGGTAGTTATTAAGATAATAGTGATAGAAAGCGTCACTTGTACCTCTTGTCTTCCAAAGGACAATAAGTTGAAGAAAAAAATTAAAATAGTGTATAACAGAACTTTTATTAAAATACAAAATGTAAACAAAAATAGTGAATTGAATACAGAGACATTGTATTGTCCGTAATTACGTCTGAGTTATTACTCAGAATCAGATTCCCAAACGGCATCAGGTTCTTCGTCTTCAACTTCAGTACGGTCTTCCTCAGCATCGGTTGGCACTGTTCCTCCCCTTCCAGGCTGTTGTCTTTCTCGCTGAATCTTCAGATTGTTGTAGAAGACATGATATGATGGAGGAATGAACTGAAGCAGGCTCTGTAAGTCTTTGTACTTGCTTGCTTTAATTCCTGGGGCAGCATTTTTGGCTGATAGTTGTTGAGGAAGGCGTTGTTTTGGAGCCTCCTTGGGCTTCATATTGTACTGCGAAAAAGGCATGTCAGCATTGAATGTGTTTTTATAAAACAGTGTATAGGGATCTGACTTTTGAAAACGTAGCCATTGCATACTACGAATACCTGTGACTGACTTAACGTAATGCTCTTCCAAAGATTTCAAAGAAATGAAATCCTGGTCTTCCATGTTCACTACCATGAATCTGCTAGACGATTTAGCAACAATATTCATCCAATGTTCTGGTGTAAATATCCCTGTACCTGAATTCCTGTGGGCTCTTTCAATGACTCCAAAGTTTTTGTCGCAATCATTATACGAATGACCAGACAATAAGTACTTATGGTCCACCTCCTCAATGTGGGTAGTACGTACTATATACAACCAGAACTTCACTGTGAAACGGCTTTTATTCTGCCCACCTGCATTATCACTAAACATTGTAATTTTTCTTACTCTTGTAGGCAGTGTCTTTACAAGTCGCAACAGGCAAGAGAGCATCTCCTCACAGCCCCTAGCAGCCTGAGCGTCATGCCACATGAACATACTAGCGTTGTTACTTACCAAATTGTGTATACAAAAATTATACGTCCACAGTTGTCGCGCATAGTACACTCTGGAGCAGGTAAGGACCGGAGAGGGTAGCATTTTTTGCAGGTCGAAACAAATCACTAAGTGACTAGTATCATCTTTGGCAGTTTCTTGAGCGTCCTTTATTTGTTGTCGTGCCGATTCTGCTTTCCGCAAATGTACTTCCTTTTGTGTAATAGCGCTTTGTTTCTCATCTGGAGTTCCATTGTTGATGGTATTCTGCAGTTTGTCACAAGTAACACAAGTGTCGGTATGTGGTCTGTGAAAGCTCAAGTTAAATTCCGTATTAAAGATGTGGCGATAATAGCTTTCCTTCACAGGCTCTACCATGTGTTCAACGCAGCTTTCTCTGTACAAGTTGTACATCTTTTTGATGTTCAGGCCAGGAGATAAATATTTTTTATTTGGAGCTTGACTGCGTGAATAATGACTTGTGTATCTTGGAAATCTACGAATATGCTCTTTAACGAATGCAACTTTGTCTTCAGAAAGTTTGTTTCCAGGTACTTTATGACCCCTCTTGTCCTTTGGTGATATACCTGTAGAGGAAATAGCTTTTTTTGAAATCACATTAGTTATTCTCTTGTTTGAGACATCAAGGGTGTAGAGAAAAAACTTTTTGCAAACCCTGCGCTCCAATAAATAAAACTGACAGCTTACAGATTTAGATCCACTCCCTTCTGATTTCTTTCTTTCAGGTTTGTCTAGTTTTATACTTGATTGTAAAAAAGCTGTTTGGAGCTCCCAATCACCAAGTTCCCAGTATTCTTTAAAAATTTGGTTTCTCTTAGCTTCATCAAAATTTTCATTGCATTTAAACCTACAGGGATGATTATATTCCGTTACCTTTTTTTCTGGATGAGATAAGCCCTTTCTATCAATATACGCCTTACCCTCATTACGTTTCTTTTGAGAAATGTTCCTTTTCCATGACTCAACTCTTCGAGTTTTTTTACGCCCGGGATTTTTTGCCCGCTTAGGCCGTGGTTCATCTTCTGACGACTGATCTTCTTCATCAGGTGGTCCTTCTCCGTAAGTTGGTCCTTCTTGTTCAGTTGGCCTAGTTGGCTCATCGTCTGTGGTGGGTGGTCTATCTTCTCCGGCAGCTGTTGCACCGTTTACAGCAATCGCACTATCTTCTCTAGAGGTTCCAGCAATTTGGTCATATTCTTGCTCACCTGAAAAAAACAACTATTGTAGTTTAAATGGTAGTAGCTTACCTACTTTGCAATTGTTTGCCATTAAACAAGTAGCCACCATATTTTTTACTTGTCCCTTCAAACTTAAGTGGGCCCAAGAAGTTATTCAGTATTGAATACAAAAGCAGCTCCAATGCATAATATAAATATGGCCTGGCTGATATTAACCTAGAAACACAAACCAGCAGCGTCATAGAACTTACGACCTTTAACTAAAAGGACTAAAGGTTTCTTGTGATTATTTGAAAAGCAATTCGTAATAAAAAAAAGATAATAAAATGTTAACTTAAAGGCATACGGCAAAGTCCTGTAGGTTATTACAGGACAACAAATTTTATTAAAACCATGCACAAGCCCCAATTTTTGACTAGGTAGCCTATTCTTATTCATCATCTATTTAAGTTAAACATTAACCAATGGTATACCGGTATCTACTTTTTATAAAAATTTGTTCTGTGTCCAATTACATCATTTTTTTTAAATCGTGTAGGGCCTAAGTTACTTAGTTTAAAACTGATACGAAAGTACGCCCGTCAACAGTTAACACATTCTTTACTTATAAAATAAACATGCTAGGACTAACCTTCATTTAAAAAGGAGTCATGTTCAATACCAGGCGTATGACGTGTTGTAGGCCTTCTACGCAGTATCCGGATCTGTTTTGTTCCAGGCTCAAAGTGTGAATCTGCATCCGAGTCATCATCTGAACAAAATAAAACTGCTTAGACCTATGCTTGTAATGATTTTAAGAACATTGCTGGGAACAAACTGATTAGGACTACCACAACACGACCTAATAGCTAGGCCTAACCTAATCTTAGCATACAGTAAAAGGTAACATAGCCTACACTGATAAAACGTATTAAATTATTTCATTTTGCAATCCAACACTATAAGCCTAAGCCAAAATAAAAATAAAAAAATTAATTTTACAATCCAACACTATAGGTCAAGGTAAAAATATATTATCACAAGTGTTAAGGCTACTTACCTCCAAATAGTGGTGAATAGTCTCCATCTTCGTCAAGGTCTGAGTTACTCATTTTGTTTTTATGTAAACTTTACAATGATAACAAAAATGTTCAAGCATAACATAACCTTAAAACAGTATTACTGAATGGATCAATATTTCACAAACAAAACTTAACAAGGGTTACAGCTGCCACTTGTATCAGCTGGCCACCAAAAAAGGCTTGGAGCACAAGGGGTACAGCTACCACTTGTACCGGTTGGCCTCCAAAGATTTAGTCAAAGACCGCCAAAGTTTTAGTAGTGAAAACTTTTTTCCAACAGATCTCAGCACCAGTCAAATAATTACTTGTACCCCTTGGCCACCAACATTTTATATACTTCAAAAACTAATTTCTGCACTTAACTCAAATTTTTAAAAAAAGTCACTTGTACCCCTTGGCTTCTCACCCCCTCAATTAGAATAAAAAAAAAAAACTAGATGACTTACCTAAACAGTTTAGTCACAGTATTTTTCCGATAACAGTATGATTATAATATTTGTATAATTATAATATTTCGTCGTATTATCACTTTATATAATTAGAATTAAAAAAAAACTAGAGGACTTACCTAAACTGTTTAGTCACAGTATTTTGCCAATAACAGTATGATTATAATATTTGTATAATTATAATATTTCGTCGTATTATAATTACGAGAAAGGTGGATGCTCTTTAATAATGTTTAATGTTGTCTAAATACGCCTTACTATGGAAAATATGGAATAGTCTACAAAACTTCTGCTTCAGTGATTTCAAGGGTTGAATAGCTGGCTCGATTTGGATGTGGTCCGAGGGTCACCCTTAAGCCTCTGGCTCCATTTGGATGTTTTTGGGTAGGCGGAGCAGGTAGACTGGCTCGATTTGCCAGAGCCCTCCCAAACGACCCCTAAAATTTCGAACTTTTTGAAAGCCTTTTTAGCGAGCCCCTAGGGCCCTAGAGGAAGCTACATACCAAATTTAATTGCAATCTGTTCTGCAGTTTTTGAGATTTCGTGATGAGTCAGTGAGTGAGTGGTATTTGGATTATATATATATAGATTAGGTCTTTAAATATCTTTTGATTAAATACGTCCTAATTAATAACGTTTATAGATATTTTTGCAGTATAATTTAAAATCTTCTTTTCATTGTCTGATTAACTGAAATAATATCCTATCCATAAAAAAGTATGAATTCTTTAATGATTGGTTACCTACAAACTCCATGTAATTAAATATTGCATTTTTTATTTTCTCTTACAATCGAATGGACATAAAACTAACACGTATTTACTTCCGTAACAGGTTAATATAACCTAATACTAATCGTGTCTGCTGTCAATCAAATGGCCGGCCTGGAAGAACATATGTCGTTCTGTTACGCCTACTGCCCAGATAATTAGCTGATCCGCCGCTCTTTTATCGGACAACGATGGTCTTATCTGGGACATTATCGCTCTGTTTGAGGCGGTCATGCTTCGCCGAAGGAGCGACCTCGAGGCACACAGTTCTTCCTTGTATTACTGCCTTGCCTTGTACAAACATCAAGTGAAGCTTTGTTGACAACATTTTAAGTTGAAGCTTTGTTAATACTTTGCATTCTAACTTGCATGATGTGGCGACTAAAGTAACATAACAAACATTGATTTTGTCTTTAGAAAATATCAAGTAACCAGTAAACCACCGTGACAAATCACAGGCGGATTAATTAGATACACATCAGGAATACATCCTTAAACAAAAAGGTATTTAAAAACAACAGACTTGATCTAGGCCTACCTAACTATGCTCACTGCGATTTTTAACGAATTAAAAAAAAATTATCTAACAGAAAAATCATAATTTAAATAAAATCACAATCTGTCAGTTTACTTTTTTTAAGATTTGTCTGGTTTTCTAATACACAAAGATGAAATAAGGATAACGAAAATGTAATTTGTTTAAAAAATAATCAACAATGAGTTTTTTCAACAATTTTTTGTTCCGTGAATTTCTCTTATTTCTTATATCTCTTATTTATTCTTATGTCAGCGTTACTGCCAAAATTTAAGTGTCTTAAAATCAAAAAAAAAATCTTCCTATATAGGCCTATATATATATATATAAACAAACGGAAAGAAATAATACGAAATGTGATCTCAGAGCAGTTATTCACAATAAAGGGTTAATACAAAATCCCCCAAAAAATCTAACCCTCCTACCATTTAAAAAATGTATAATGCACACAAATGGCTTGTGATACATCAAATTAAAACCATTTAAAAACCTTGAAATTCTGGTGTACGAAAATAAAAATCGGCTAACGCATTCTTTCACTAAACTCTTACAGTGTTATTTTGGGAGTTATATTTATAATTTTATATTATTTAAAAGACTGAAAGAGATATCCAAAATTTCTTTTCGGAACAGGTGAATCAGTGAGTTGAAAAAAGTAGGCCTACCCGAGTCAAAAATGGCCATTTACATTTTTTCACGGATTTTTAATCCTTAGGGGTAGATACATATCTGAGTGCAAAAAGGGATCTCAGTCAAGCATTATAAACCTTATATTTGACAGCATAGTTTTACGTGTTGAGATTCCTCAAGACACTGACTCAAGTACATTGTACTTCTCAACTTCGCTTTGTGTTCAGTAGGCAGTTTTACGTTCTTCTTAAAGATACGACAAACATGTTTGAAACAAATGAAAACATTGTTGGCGTTTGTTTCATTTTATGCAAAACATTGAACTACCAAAAATACCGGTGCAAGATGTGCCAGTTAACAGTGCAAGTTTTTTGTGTTTTCAATTCAAATCTAAACGTTCACATTTGTATGTATACCATGAAGGTAAAGCAAACAAAGGAATTAATGACGTTACCTTATTCGTAACTTAAATGTTATGTAAGTCTAGTTTTACTGTAGCAAACGAATTTTTATTTTTGTTTTACCACAGAAATTCATGTTTTTAAATGGATCAATTTGATGTTTCAGAAGCTGTGTACATTAATTTTGTTTAGGTAAGTGTGATAGGGGGGAAGTTGGAGATTTTGTATATAGGGTTATAAAATGTCTCCACCACGATGAATAACTGTCCAGAAATAAGTTTTTGTTATCTCTTTCCTTTTTAGCCGAATTTTTGAAGAAAATAGGAGCTATTACACTCGACCTTGAAAACGGTTCGTTGGAGGAGGGTAAAACTTCGTTTCTATCCGTTTTAGACCATTTAGAGACTACTAGTGGACATGGCAATGCTTCGCTATTGCTTGATTTACCTAACCTAAAATTATATTCAGTTTTTGATCCAAATCAGTTGTTGATCAAAATCAGCTGTTGATCAAAATCAGCTGTTTTAAGCTTTTCATAGGAACAGCTGTTTTTGTGCCCCTGATAAAATCAAAAGAAATCTTTCTTCTTCTTCCTTAAGATTGACCTTCCATAAGATTAACATGGCAACTTTGAGGGCCACTGGGGCGAAGCCCTTAACATACATTGAGCTCATTTTAAGGGAAGCACAACTTCAGAGTGAGCTCTGTAAAATGACACCAAAAACATCAAAATCGGTTAAAAACTCTAGGAGGAGTTCTACTCACAAAATAACCCCTAGCAAATTAATTATGTATAGATACCCAAATTCATTATTTATATATATATTTATATACATATATATTTTATTCCCAGATTGATAAGTGGTAGTAACTATGCTTCAAAATTGCTGTATTTTTTTGGTGAAAGGGTCCTAGTAGGATTCTTCAGATACACTTTTTTTGACCCGATTCAAAATGGCGGAGTTATACCGATTAATCCATTTTGGGTAGGGATTTAAGTTTGTATAAGTATATGGGTTTTTCCCACCTTGATAAAATGGTAGTAAATATGCTTCAAAGTAGCTGAAATTTTAGTGGAAGGGTCCTTGTAATATGTCCCAGACACTGATTATTTTATTTTTCAATTTTACACAAAATGGCGGCTTGTTTGATTCAAACCAAAATTACAAAGTTAGAGCTAGGAAATTGCCATTATTTCTCCCACTCATAAGCCCGTGTGCAGTTTTTGAGCTATATCGTTCGACAGGTATTTTTTTTACTATAGAGGTGGTAAGTTTTCAAAAACCAACCTGTATACATAAACAATTGGACATTTAAGTAAAGAGCCGTATACTTACAGGTTAATTATTTAACACGCATTTAGAAAACTGTAGCCTACTTTTTCAGTCTTTAAGTAACCTAGTAACCTTTTCATGTTCAATTTCAATACTTCCTTCTTTCTAAAAGGACGAAGGTTATTTCCTTTGAAGTTTTTTCTTACTAGATATAAAGACGCTAACTTTAACTTTGCCTTCCTTTGAAGTAAGTATGACTGTAATTTGATCCGTAGTCTTAGCTTTCTACCAGTTTATTACAAAGAGATTACAACAAAATAGTACACCTAACAATATACAATCTGGTCACTGATTCAGCAATAACTTATTTAGTTATCTTATTATTTTTTTTAAGAACAAATCTCAAATTGAAGAAAGAAAATTATCTGTATAAAAAGTTCATGAACTTTAATCAACTCACACTGATTTGATCAACTCCTATAAAAGCGAGTGTACGTGAGTAACATATAATCTAACAGCTGATATCACCCATCATCTGTAATACTTAAACAAACCCAGTATAGATTATACTTTGGGGATATGTTTACAACTTCTTTGTTTAAATATGAGTTATAGAACTAATGTGTACTATAATATGTTATAATATTTGCTTTGAGGTTATAAACAGTATATAAATACAACCTTTCATCATCAAAATATTCGTTTATACAAATTCAAAGAAGAAATACATTCGGAAACATTCGTATATCTTCGTAAAATATATAACCTAAACATATTAAATTATTAATTTTTTCACTATAATATTAATAACTTCTAAATTACTGATCTATAAATATGAAATAAAAAGCAATAAAAGATAATATTTGTATCTTTCTTTAAATATATAATAACGTACATAAATCAAATTTTTTAACAAATAGTCCTACAGTTTTTAATCCTTATAATAATTGTACACATTTACCGAAAATAGTGACTACTTGGTTTTAAATTTCATGTATCACAAGCCATTTGTGTGCATTTTAAATTTTTTAAATGGTAGGGGGGTTAGATTTTTTGGGGGGAATAAAGGTTTTATAAGGTCTCCATTTATTGTGAATAACTGACCTGAGATCATATTTCGTATTATTTCTTTCCGTTTGTTTTTTATATAATATATATAATAGCTGTGGTAAGACATACTTATTGGGTTCCGCTCCTATAGAGGTTTATTTATTTTGAAGCTGTCGTGACTTTTTTTTAATAACTGTTTCAAAGTAAACACTCATTTGGTCCCTGGTGTGAATTGGGAAGCATTTTATTACCTCACAAGTGAATACTTTCAGATTAAATAGTGACGATACTTACGTTATTTCCTGTTTGTAAGAGCTTTTTAGGAAGAATTTTTTTTTATTTTAAGAAACTTTTGTGCAGTAACGCTGACATAAGAACAAATAGGAGACATGCGAAATAAGAGAAATTCACGGAACAAAAAAATTGTTGAAAAAATTCATCAATGATTATTTTTTGAACAAATTTCATTTTCGTTATCCTTCTTTCATCTTTGTGTGTTTGAGAAAACCAATTTCAGACAAATCTTAAATAAGTAAACAGACAGATTGTGATTTTATTTAAATTATGATTTTTCTGTTGGATAAAAAAAACATCAGTTTAGATTCGTTGTTAAGGTAAAGGCTTTACAGAGTTAATGGGTTTTAAGAGTAAAATATTTTGTCTGTTTGAAGTGGTGGATAAAAGGTTTTTTAATCTCTTGAGTTATGATTTCGTTTCTGTTAGATTGGCTTTAGAAATTGTCAATTTCCATGAAGAAGCAAAACACATTACAATGAAATTTTCAAACGATAAACAAATTGAAGTGCAATTATTTCGCATCGATCGGTATTATTTATATAAAATATTTTAATAGAAAATGACTGACAGAATTTTGTAAACATCTTATTATTTAATTACTTTAAGGAATCTTTAAAGAAGTTTTATATACAGTTATGGACTTTTGTGTCTGCCAGTTCCCACCTGTAGTCATCAAAAAGGTTATTCATACTTCTCTATTTATATTATTCAATAAAACGTAATTTTTACTCTTGAAATAAAGTTATTTTAACGGATGGAGATTCACGCCTGACAAGTCTAGCAAACGTGAAACTGTGTTAAGCTATAATAAAAAAACTAGCTATAAGTAGCTATAATAAAAAACTATAGACAGACGTGTATTAATTATGTTTTTATTTGAAAACTAGTAGATATTTATTTGCCCTGTCTTTTTTCCTAGTTTACAGTTTTAAAGTAATCCAGTCAAATTTGTAGTTACACGTGGACAGAATTAAAGTAGTCGGTTTCTTTTCGAAGTTTTACTTCTGTGCGCCCGTTTTTATCGGGATGGGGTGACGGTCGAGAAACCGCATCAAGCGTTAGGAGTAAAATCCGGAAAGTGGCTTTTTATACCTTTCTTCGCATATTCGTATACTTCTTATACTTCAAAACGTCGGATTGATTTGAAACTTTGCACACTTATCAAGGACCGATGACAATCCAATATTAATTTTGTTGGGTGTAGTAAGTGAACACTGATCATGGTCCCCAGAACAAGACGTGATTTCCACCCCCTTCAAAACGTCTGATTGATTTGAAACTTTGCAACACTTATCAAGGACCGATGACAATCGCATATATTATTTCTCAAGACTATTTTTTTGTCGGTACGCCATAACTTCCTTAATACATCATCAAATTACATGAATGAGGCATCATTTTATAGCTTTCCTTAACCACTACACGGGATAAATAGACAAACAGCTTAAAATTCATGTTTTAATAACAAAAATTGATTTAAAAAACTTGTATATTATTCTCTGTATGTTCCTAATGAAAGGCGCCATCTACTAACCATCTGTTTAACTAGCATGACAGCTGTTAGTTAGATTGTTTACACTGTAAGATTGTATAGGGAAACTGTTATTTATAAACCAATGTAAATAAATAAACTTAATTAACTGAATTAAATAAACGTGTTAAATCAGGTAAATGTAGGCCTACTCCGAACTTGCGAAATATTCGCACGGGTCAGCTAGTAAATTTTTATTTAGTAAATTAGGCAAATTAAACGCATGAACAAGATTTAATTTAAACGTGGCAGTACGACCGATAGTCAGAGCTCTCTAACGGCCTAACCTTATCGTACATTAACGACTCTACATGAGCTCTATTTCCTATTTAATACGCTTTCAATTTGTATAGTTAATTACTTTTGGTAAAGCATATACCAAAGTTATCTGTGAAAAACCAACACCGAACGCTATTTGTTTGGTCAACTTTCAACTTGCTCTAGTTCTAGTTAGTCCTTCTTTCAAAAACTAAAGAAATTTATAGTAAATTGTATCTTATGTAACTTTAAATAGCATGGTATTTTCGATAAATGCATAGTTTCGGAGATTCCGGTAAACAACTGAAAAGACTGCGACAATCTTGGATTGCTTCAGGAAATTTGTTTGAAAACTTTAAATTCGAATTCAGCACCAAAATATAATAATAAAAACAAATATAACTGCAGTGATACCAACTACATGAATATTGTCCACGAGAGAGGCCTTTACGCTATATAGTTCTACTAGGCTAAAGGCTTTGTTAGGATTGTGGAAATGAGCGAACATTTCAAATATGTATTTTCATTATTAGTATTAATTAAATTTCACCAAAAACCATTTTAAGCCTGCCGTTGATATCATAGACAACGATTTATCTACAGCACTTATATATTCTTATTTGTAATAAGGCATGTATTGGTAAAGTTTTGCCGTCATTGTATATAAAATAAAATCCAGTTATTTCCAATAAGGTATTGCCGTCATTGTATATAAACTAAAATTCAGTTATTTCCAATAA
>JAGFPH010002739.1:0-17798 GCA_018207615.1 Philaenus spumarius | reverse complement strand
GTTATTTCCAATAAGGTATGTATTGGTAAAGTATTGCCTTCATTGTTTATAAACTAAAATTCAGTTATTTCCAATAAGGTATGTATTGGTAAAGTATTGCCGTCATTGTATATAAAGTAAAATTCTGTTAGTTAGTGTATCTTCAATACACAATGCACTGCGTGATTCGCACGCCAACCAATGTATTGGGAGTACTTTAATACACAATGCATTGCGTTCTTCGCACGCCAACCCTTCGGTTGAATCCACCACACCTTTGAACCGGGCACTTCTAAGGTCGCGTAAAAAAACAAAATGTGCAGAATAACATCCTACATTTATATTTGTAGAAAAAACTCAAAAACAAATTCATTCCGTAGGAAAATCCTAAAAAAGTGACTTCCGGTCAATAAACGTGCTTCCGATTGTTGGATTTCTTTGGCTAACGAACTCGTACAAGCGACGTAGACAACCAACATGTGTACCAAATTTGAACCAAATCGGACTTAAAAGCGAATGCTAGAGTGCGAACACATATATACATATATGATTTTTAATGACTTCCCAAATCGTGTTCTGGGGACCATGATCGGTGCTCATTTGCTACTCCCGACCTTGGGTCTTACCATAAGGGCCACTCCATTTTTTCAAATGAAAATTCGCTAATAAACAAGAATCGCTAATACGTATAACACACAAATTTGTTTCTATAACAACTGTGGAGAGACGCAATTAAAAGAAACAATTGTCCTGAAACAATTGCTGAACAAAGATCAGTTAATAACAATAATTTGTACTTCACTTACCTTTTGATTTGATTTGACATGGTGTGATGTGATGTGTAAAGGGTATTGAGTTCTAATTGTGAAAAAGATATGCTCTCTTAAACGAATTTCAAAGGAATTCCTTTGTTGAAGAAAATGCAGTTGATTATCATTTGATGTCAACTATGTTTTGTAATTCACGATGCATTTTCCGCTCGATTGCATAATGTTGTTCGTTTACTGATCCATCCTCCGTTACAACTAAAACATTTGCATATCAAATTTAAATAAACATAAACACTGTTTATGTAAATACTCTCACTAAATGGACTTTAAAATATTAATTGCCCGAAAGTATTAATTTTTAATAAGTAAATTGTTTATGATCATGTAATTTAAATTGGTTTACGTATTACCTATTTAATGAAAAACTACAAACACAATATCTACTAAATGTTATTGAGTCTGGCGGACCATAACAGTGTCGGCATTGACAAAGTAGCTTAACAAAGACTAAGGAAAACATAGAAAACAGGCATATAAATATTACAACAGAGATAAGTTACTTGGCTAACAAACAAAAGTAAAGGGAAAGGGTGCGGGAAACCTATGGCGCATAATATGGCAGACAATGGTTTCAGCAGAGGCTAGTTTGACATAAATTCTAGCTGATCATTTAGTACAAGGCCAACCTTCTCTAAAGATTCCAAGTCTTTACAAAATAATCTCTTAATCTGTAGCATTTATAATGAATTTAATTTCCTACTTTTTTCGATGACATAGAGAATCTTAAACTTAACATTATTGCAAAAAACTGACACCACTAAATGAGTGTTTAAATGATTTAAGCAATTAGTAATAATTTTGACCCAACCACCAACTATTCTGTGTTCACTCAACCTGCATTTAAAACTACGGCCTCATTGGCCTACTAAGCTGCATTACAAGTATTAAAACAAATATTATAAACACTACTTGTTTGCATGTTATCTATTTTATCCTCCAAATTTACTAAAATTCCCTAAATTATTGTTCTTACAGTAAAAAGTTGGTTGCGAGTGATTTTCCTTTTCTCATAGATTCCCAACCGCATACCTAACCTTAC
The DNA here is from genome assembly GCA_018207615.1 of Philaenus spumarius. Taxonomy (NCBI): domain Eukaryota; kingdom Metazoa; phylum Arthropoda; class Insecta; order Hemiptera; family Aphrophoridae; genus Philaenus; species Philaenus spumarius. The sequence continues at coordinate 15,950 of JAGFPH010002739.1, read as the reverse complement.
CAATTTAGTACATTCTAAGCCATTTGTGTGCAGTTTTATTGGAATCATCTGATGGGAATAAAAGTAGTTTAACTTATTTTTAAATTAAGTTTTAATTTTGTTCGATAAGGTTTACATCAAATCCATTATCTATAACAATTTGTTTAATACATGTGAATTCTTTACAAAAAGCAGTTATTTGACAATGTTAAGGGTCGGATCTAGCTTTCGGCCATGTTGGTTGACACTCCATAAGACCAATATTAAATTAAAATCCAAAATTTTCCTTTATTTTTGATCGGATAATTATGAACGATGTGTCATTTTAAATCTATGGCCAATATGCATGGAAATGGCTTTTCCAAAACTAAGAAAAACATATTGTTTAATATTTATTAACAATTTAAGACATTGATTTTTAGTATTTTTTTATGTTGTCACTATTAATTATAGCGAAAAACTACCAAGCCATTCGCACGAAGAATTTCGTCCCCAAGAGTTTGGTATTTTTTTTTTAAATCGCTATTTGAACAATTGCGAGTTTTAAATGGATTTAGGCTGAGCAATGTCCGTGTAACCTACCGCCGCTATAGGGTGATTTTAAATATTTGTTTACGTTGTAACTATTAATTATAGCGAAAAATTACCAAGCCATTCGGATGAAGAATTTTGTCCCCAAGAGTTTGGTATTTTTTTAAAAACGCTATTTGAACAATTAATTGAGGGTTTTAAATGGATTTAGGATGAGCAATGTCCGCGTAACCTACCGCCGCGCCGGCGCCGCTACGCTGGAGTCGCAAGTTGCTTTCTGTTTTACTAGAGCCGACCCTTAAAACGATACTACATAGTATGGAAGGCGGCCAATTTGTGACTAAAATCATATTGTGATGTAGTCAGTGGTAATATTGTCAGTAAACGCAGTTCTAAATATACTGAAACTATGATTACCAATTCAAATTTGTACTAACTATTTATAAGAAAATATTATTAGGTTAAAAAACACTCAACTTTGGTGAAGAGTTTTTAAATAAATAATGTATGTTCTAATAAGTTTGAATATCTTTCTTTCTAAACATGTTTAGAAAACAACCTAAAATACAAATATAACAATACATAGTTGTTAAAACATAGTGAAACAAAGTTCACAATAAGTTCTAACCCCTCCGAAAATATCTTAACCCTATCGAAAATGGCGGCCAGTCAAAGTTGAAATCAAAGTTGTTAATTTAAGAAATTTCAATAGGGTTAAGATAGAGACGTCTAATTTGTCATTCTTCTTCATTTATCAAGCCCTTTAAAATTAGGTATCACTTGATGAGGGTTTGTATTTAAGATTTTTGAATTACCCTTTATCCCCCCATTTTGGGGTAGGTGTGAAATGGTCGGTTACACCAAAATTCATCTCCCTTTGTCATATAGAGGTACCCCAAAGCTCATTTATGTATTTCTACTTGTTCCAAAGTTAAGGGAGGGGATCTTTTTGGACACTGTATATTTAGAATGTGTGGAATGATAGTAACAGATTTTTATAGCTATTTGTAACTATACTAAATACGAACTTCATATTTAATAATTATTATTTCGAGTTTAAGTTCACGTTTAGTGAATCGATCAAGTCTTGCAATGTACATTAAGCTAAAGACCTAATTACATTCTGGACGAATGGCGTATTTTACTGTAATTTGTTCAGGTATATAAATCCCGTACAACTACACGAATGTTATAAATATGTATACCCAGCATTTAATGCTTTCATTTTCAAATCGGGTGAGTAGAGCGTTCCAGCCTAAAATTGTTTCCTAAATGTGTTATTGGTGTAACAATAAGTTGATTAGGATAAAAATGTGTATTATTTTAACTCTTATGGTTAGCAAAACAGTGTGTTCAATACCAAAGTAGTTTCTTTTAAACATTTGTTTGACAATATAAAGAACAAACTTGACATTTATTTTTTTATGAAAAAACACAAAACTAATTTAATTATTAATCTATTGAAACTGCCTAAAACTAACAAAATGAATTAATTTTAATGAAAAAGCACAAAAGTAATTGCATTAATTAATTTTAATGAAACAACAAAAACTAATTGAATAAATTAGTTTTAACGAAACAGCAAAATAATAACTAAATGAATTAATTTTAATTAAACAGCAAAAATTAATTAAATCAATACATTTTAATGAAACAGCACACAAGCAATTAAAATAACTCTGTAAAATATTAAATATTTATAAAGTATATTAATTTCAGAGAAAAGTTAAAATATTTAGAAAAAAATGTTCTTTTAATACTTCGTCTACATTCATTTAAGTATATTTATATATTTCCTTTAATTTATCATTTTTAGACAGTGGGTAAGGAAACTTCTGTCTAGTCTCAAAGTAATAAGTTTGATTTGTGTGTCATAAAATAAAAATCTATCTTCTTTAACAATATTTAATTCACTTAGCATTATACCATTTATTTAATGAAATTGTAAAGATTGTCTGTTTTATTTCTAAACTCCATGTTATCATCTCGTAAAGAAGCACATAATCAGTAAATAAAACTTGTTATGTGACAATATACACCACAGTTACTTTATTTACAAAATGCTTTACTTAAGTAAATGTACTTTTCGAAAATTCTGTAGTTCCAAACCTCATATCGTTACTAGTCTCTTGTAGGTATCAATGTGACACTAGTTTGGAGATTTGACAATAAGACTAGGGGCTCAGCCCCTGGACGCTTCGCGTCCCAACCCCGCCTCAGATGGCTGCTTCGCTTCGCTCGCAGTTGGAAAATTCTATAAAATATCTCGTTAATCTTTGCCTCGTTTGCACATGGGTGACCGAGCATAAATCAGCTGTTTTATTTGGCAGCTGACTCAAAACCATTAAACATTATCTCCATAAGATTAACATGGGAAATTTGAAGGATTGAGTACCTTCCGGAGCGGCTAAACGGATGATTGGATCTTAAATTTTTAAACTAAATTTTTCTACAACTTTTGTATGTAACATTTTTTGTTATCTATTATCTTTTTTAACTTCCCGCTACCAATAAAGGGAAGTTATTGATTTCGGTCCGATTTTCGAAAGTCGAGTTTCATTAAATCTCCACGTTTTGAGGTCCCAGGAAGCCATTCTGACTATTCCCGCCGAGGTGTCCGACCGTGTGTGTGTGTGTGTGTGTGTGTGTGTGTGTGTGTGTGTGGATGTATGTGTGTAAATACATTTTTGTCGTACAGTTTCTCAAAAACGAATCAACCGATTGAATTCTACGACATGTCATTCGAAAGGGTGTATCAAAACTTAGATCTGATTAGATTTGAGAGTTAATCCATCGAGCCAATCCGAAGAAATTTAAAAAAATAACCTAAATTTTTTTTGGAATTTTTATGTTTTTTAAAAATAACTTTAAAGCGTGCGAAAAAATCATAATAAAACCATGTATACATTTTTTGTGCTTAAAAAACTGCGTCGACTGCTTTTTTGAAAATGAAAATCGGACGACGCATTCAAAAGTTATCGTTGTTTAAAAATTCACAAATTTTCGTTTTTTGGTATTTTTTTAACATATCTTCCAGATTTCTCAACCAATCAATATAAACCTGTACATTTTCTTTTTGTGCTTTAAAAACTGCGTAGAATGCTTTTTTAAAAATGAAAATCTAACGACGCATTCAAAAGTTATCGTTGTTTAAAAATTCACAAATTTTCGTTTTTTGGTATTTTTTGGTATTTTTTTAACATATCTTCCAGATTTCTCAACCAATCAATATAAACCTGTACATTTTCTGTTTGTGCTTTAAAAACTGCGTAGAGTGCTTTTTTAATAATGAAAATCGAACGACGCATTCAAAAGTTATCGTTGTTTAAAAATTCACAAATTTTCGTTTTTTGGTATTTTTTTTAACATATCTTCCAGATTTCTCAACCAATCAATATAAACCTGCACATTTTCTTTTTGTGCTTTAAAAACTGCGTAGAATGCTTTTTTAAAAATGAAAATCGAACAACGCATTCAAAAGTTATCGTTGTTTAAAAATTCACAAATTTTGGTTTTTTGGTATTTTAACAAAAAAATTAATTTTAAGCGTTTTAAATTCAAACTAAGCGGGAAGTTCTAGGGTTGGCCTGCACGGTCAACCAATTTCCAGATTTTTTTTTACAAAACGCGCTCAAAGTGAAAAGTTAAAAGAATTTAACTTTTCCCGCCCAAAAAGTGCCTTCAAAACTCAAAAATATTAATTTTGCAAAGGTTTCTCGTCGAGAGCTTCATTTCAAGCATGAGGTCGAGGGGGGTACGATTACGGGAAGTGCCTCATAGTTTATGTCAGTGAATCAGTGAACCCGTCTAGCTTTATATAAGTAGATTAGATGAAAAATAAAACTAGCCTTTTAAGAAGAACTCGTTATATTTATAGTTATAGTTACACTATTTATGATATTTTATGTAAATAATAAATTAGTTACTAAAATGGTTAAATTTGTAGATTTTATCTAGTTTTATTGAAATATAAAATTAATACTTGGTTCAGTAGCTAATCTTGCATTAAACAAAATTTACATTTATCTGTAAATATAAAAGAAGAAATAATCCAGACTTATTCATAATCAAAGTAGAGGAAAATATGTCTAAAAGAAAATTAGAAAAATTTAAGGTATAGTTGTATAAGGTCATAGATGTTAACTAAGAATTAAGTTTGAAAAATTTGGATTTTAAAGAGTAAACACTGTGAAAATATGGAGGTTACTCTCACACATATTACAGGTAAAACAGCTGATTCAGAACAAAAGCATAACAACTAAATTTTAGCTTAGGCGAATACTGAACCAAAACACGTTTGTTTTTAAATTTATTACCATAGCAACGTACGAAAATATTATTATTATTCACAACTAAGAACTTTTTTAGGTTAGTTTGAACAATAAAAGGGAAAAATACTAAAATCAACAAAAAAGGCTTACTGTATTGCAAATCAAACATCTGTATTTAAAATAAAACAGATTATTTGGATCAAAAATTGATCACAATTTTAGGTTAGGCCTATACTAAACAAAAACACGTTTCTTGAAAGAATTTACATTTATTAGGATAGCAACCAACTAGGCAAATTTAGAATCAGGTAATTCTTCTCCACAACCAACAGTTTTTTTTTTAGATAAGATAAAATGTGTAATTCAAACATCTCGTAGCCTATTATATATTATACTAGCTGACCCGTACGGCGTTGCCCGTGGTGGTTGGTATTCTCAGTCTTTTTAACGTAATTGTATTCCTTTTAAATGTTCAGTCAGTGAGTGGTATTTGGCTTTTATACATATAGATCTTAAATAATAAAAGCACTACTGTCATAATAATAAAAGTCTGAAATTATGATTTTAGTAACTTTGATCCCCCCTTCAAACCCCTCCTAAAATTTCGAAATTTTTCATACCCTTTCTTAGTGAGCACCTATGGCCCTAGAGGAAGCTACATACCAAATTTCATTCCAATCCGTTCGGTAGTTTTGAAGAAATCGTGATTTAATTACTTTGATCCCCCAAACCCCCCTAAAATTTCCAACTTTTTCAAACCCTTTCTTAGTGAGCACCTATGGACCTAGAGGAAGCTACATACAAAATTTCATTTCAATCCATTCTTTAGTTTTTGAGAAATCGTGGTGATTGAGTTAGAGAGAGGTATTTCGCTTTTATATATATAGATTGTTTACTTTAGTTGGCAATAACAGAATTTGAATGTTATGTTTACTATTGATTATTTAAATATTAATGTTGAGATTATAATATCACACGCCGCACCGTAATTCTAATTATTGGGGAATCTATTTTACTATAAGTGACTGGTTGATATGAGTTATAGAATTCCACTAAATTTACCCCGAAATCCAATTCCGCGTGGTTTGATTTATATTATGAGATAAACACAATACTTGTCAATGAAATTTAACAGTTGAGTAACTATTGACAACGAGCATCAATTGTTGAAACATTTCCAGTGTTACAATCTACCTATCCGACTGAAATCAATTAATATTGCACTACACGATTCCGTCATTACTATCCCTCTTCCCGTAACCTTTCACAAATTAAATTGATTTCTCAAAAATTAATAAAACCCTAAATATGAATTATTACTCTCAATATCTTTAATTTTAATACTTTAAACACAATACAATAATATTTCTAAGTTCCGTCTTTGTTTGCCTTTTGTACTTAAAAATATAAGTAGTTGTACTAATTTAAACTTAATTTAATCCAAACAATATTTGAAACATTTAAATTGGCTTGTAGAATATAAAAGGTTTATATTTGAGATCTTTATATAAATGCAAAACGAACAGACTTTTGGAAGATTTCGGTTTTTAAGTATTTTTAAATTAGAAAACTAACAACAAAGTGCTATAACTCTACAAATCTGTTCTTTTCGCTTGTTTAGTGAGTAATTTCTTGTTTGGTGTGTACAGAATCCTAGAACTATTGCAACCTTGAAGCCTCTACCATACATAGAGATGCGAAGTTTTTCTTTTTTGTTGCCTACATTTTGTTGTGTAGATATATTACTAATATGCGTATACATGTAAAATGTAATTATTAAAAGGTATATCAATTTTAATAAATAAATCGAAATTCATTGTTAAATTTTCTGAATTTATGTTTATTGCAAAGTTGGGTTTAAGCTTTTACTGTTCTATATAAATTATTGTGTACTAATAAGCCCCGTGAAAAAACACAGGCAGATTAATTAGATATACATCAGAAATACATCATTAAAAAACTATTTAAAATCAGCAGGCTTTATCTAGGCCTACCTAACAATACTGGCGGGGATTTTTAACTCGGTAAATGTGTAGAATTAAAAGGATTATAAAACTGTAGGCCTATTTGTTAAATTTTGTTATTTATATACGTTATTATATATTTAAAGGAAGATACAAATATTATCTTTTAATTGATTTTTATTTCATATTGATAGATCAAAATGATTTAGAAGTTATTAATATTATAGTGAAGAAATTAATAATTAAATATGTTATACGAAGATGTACAAATGTTTCCGAAACTAAACGAATATGTATCTCTTCTTTAAATTTGTATTAACAAATAAACTGATGATAAAAGGTTTTATTTATATATTGTTTATAACCTCAAAGGAAATATTATAACGTATATTATAGCATACATTAGTTCTATAACTCATATTTAAAAAATATATATATTCACAAGAAATTATAGTTCTATAACTCATTTTTTTTAAATCACTTCACAAAAAATTATTGATAATTATTAATTATTGAAGTTGTAAACATAACCTCAAAGTAACTGGGTTTGTTTAAGTATTACAGATGATGGGTAAAATCAGCTGTTATATTATATGTTACTCACGTACACTCGCTTTTATATGAGTTGATTTAACAGTAAGAACAGATATACAGAGTGTACCCCAACTCTGTACTGATCTTTTCATGTATTATTCCTGGACCAAAGAACAAACTAAATATAATGTTAAAAATTTTCAAAACTCAACAGTTACCCGTGAGCTGCCATTTTGTTTTTTCACATATTCAAATTTTTAATTTGATAATGACTCTTTGTAATAAATTGAAATTTGGTACATAGCTTTATGACTAAAGACTTAATTCCAGAAAAAACATTATTTTCTATAATGTTTATTTTCAAAATGGCGGCTGTTACAATGATACATCTTAGGAAAAATAAGCGATTAAATCCAATCATGCGTTTAAAAATGGCGGCAGTTTTAAAATTTCAAACCTAAATTACTCAAATACCTTACATTTTAACAAAAAATGTCAAGACACCTTTTTTGTAGCCCTTTTGGTTCCCTATTGGATGGTGTAACTTTCAAAACAATCGGATGAATGATAATAGCTAAGTTAAATAAAATGACAGCTAATGTACATACAATATTGAAGTATTTACTGTGTTGGTATAGGATGCCGGGTTGAACAAACCAATTTACACATAACTTAACTATTATCCTTCAATTTCAATTTATTACAAAGAGCCTTAAATTTATTCAATTTTTTTTCTTTTATCCAGGAATAATACCTGAAAAGTTCAGTAGAGAGTTCGGGGACACCCTGTATGTGTATGTAATAACAATCGGTAATGTATAAATTAAATTAAAACGAACCAATCAAAGTAGAGTTAAATATTAAAGTTTCAATACCTTGTCGATATGAAGCAAAAATAAACTCTTTATCAAGTTTAAACATTATATTTTGCTGACTGATAGTTTGTGTAAAGTTTGGTTTGGAACGCAATACTTGGTGAATAAGTTGGTTTTTACGTCGAGTTTCAGGCAAAACAAATTTAGTTACTGTAAAAAAAATTACATTTATGTTCGAAATTAAATTTACACTTTCAGTAAATCAGTTCAAAATTTTCAAAACCAATTTCCAATAATGCTACTTAATTTCACGGCGTTCACAATAATATTATTTATATATAAAACTCATATTCTAATAATAATTATATTATTATGTAATTATTATTATTTATACTAATATTATTTAAATTTATTAATATATAAATTCATATAAATATTCGTAATTGTATACAACGTTGAAGATGTTAAAAAACAAAAATAGGTAATAGTGATTGCTTTCTTTATAATATGTATCTGAAAATCCAGTAGTAATAATGTACTAGGGGTCTTTAATATGGTTTATAACATTATGTAAGAAAAGTGATTATTTTCTTTAAACGCGTAATCAAATAATCAATAAAAAACAATATCTGTAATAATGCTATTTTAGTCAAAATTATTTTAATCACAAAGATATTTAAAAGGAACTTTCCTTATTGTCAGACGTTGTGTGTCTTCATAATCCTTGAATGCGTTTAGTGTGCATTAAAAATGGAGTAGAAAACTAATACAATACGCTGTAACTTTTATTAAAGACTAAACTAATCAGTCTGTTTAAATTACCTAATACGTTTTCCATTTATTTCAATAATTTAATAATTTAAATTGACTTTATTGAATGTTTGAGTTTTATTTAAGATCAAATTTCCTGCACGATTGTTCCGTTTATGTGCGTCGATTTTGCTTGTAGCCCGTTAATAAGGAAGCCATTAAACAACCCCAATACCACATCAAACTTGTGTTTAGGTGTGTGATTATTAGGTATTTAGCGCAATACATTTGTCATTATGTGTTTACGCCATGGGGTAAATTAACCTAATATATATTCACTAAAGGTTTCGCTAATATTTCACTTAATATTATTGACGGTTTGAACGAAGTCAACAAGTACGTAGACAATTCGGGTGTTATGCAATAAACGTCTGGACGAATGACCCAAATAAACCAAAATAGGAATAACAGTTTCGTACAGAATATGACAAGCAGAGTCTGCGAGAAGTGGGTATTTATAACCTGACAGGAAGCTATAAAATTGCCGCGAACTGGCGCTCTTTGAAAGCCACGGAATGACGCCTGGTGATAAGGTTATCGGTTTTACACTACAATGACACAAGCATTGATTAGAGGTCAACTTTTATTTCCGTTGTGTGTTATGGCTTATCTAAATTTAACACATTAGTGTAAAAGGGCGTTTGTGCAAATTCTTCTTGTAGTGAAAAATGCCTGTTAGAGGCGGGGGGGGGGGGGGGGGGAAGAAAGAATCAATCAATTTCCTTTATATTGTGGGGCGAGGTTAGGACAGTCTAGCCAACCAACCCCATTGTAAATAATTACATTGAAACAAGTTTTAACAATATTCAAACTAAAAATAATAATTACTGAAAAATATATTACGAATTAACATTAAACCAAAATTAAATACATTTTTAACAGTTTAAAAGAAAACAAGAAAATAATAACAACTAACAGAAAAGTATATTTAAATGAACAGTGAGCTACATTTTCATTTTAAAACACAAAAGGTTAACTATGGAAAATTATTTATGTGCCAGAAGGCTATGCCCCCTGTTCGCTTCGCTCCGTGGCGAAGCAAATGTAAACAGATTTTTTATACTATGTTATTTTTACGAAAATTACTATTGATTACGACAGAGAATTTATTTTATACAAAAGAAAAACTATATTCAGGTTATAAAATATGACAACATGGTGTATTTTAAACTGGTCAAATCATTTTAAAAGCCTCTTTCTTGTTTGTGTATTACCTAACCTAAAAAAACTGTTGGTTATGAATAATAATTACATGATTATAAATTTGCCAATTTGGCTTCTATGGTAATAAAAATAATAATGTAAAAAATGATTTCGAGAAACGTTTGTTGGTGCAGTACGTGCCTAATCTAAAAGTGTGGTATGATTATATGATACAAAGCAGCTATTTCGTATGTAATATATAACAACAGAGGTTTAAATTGTATGCAGTAAGCATTTTTCGTTTTTTGTTTGTATTTGTTTTGTTAACCTAACATTAAAAGAATGTTGATTGTGAAAAATAATTAACGGATTATAAATTTTCTATATTGTTGGCTATGGTAATGAAAGTAAATGCATTCAAGAAAAGTGTTTGTTTCAGAGTAATTTATTATTAATCATCCAAATATATAATGTATTTACAATAGAAAACTAATTATTCTACTTCCATTAGACATTTAAAAATGTGTATTCAGAACCATGTTGTTGTTACATTGAAATATTTGGGAGAAAGTACCTTTACTCTTGAGCCCCGCAACATTTAATTATATAGAAATACGGGGCATGAAACACTTAATTATATGGGGCATGAATATTTATAGTTTAATTATTATAGCTCGTTCATCAGTGAAGACAGGGACTTTTGTCGTTGAAACGCGTATCAGTTTTGAGTTTCTGTGTTAAGTTTTATTCTATCAAGTGATTCTTCTCACAAATTAAGCACAATGCCAATTTATTTTAATACTACTTATAACATTTATACTAAATTTCAATAAATTAAAATCTAATCTCTTATTAGGCCTATACTGTTTAAACTACCAATAAAGAAATAGTTATCATTGTTATTAACAAGTTTGTCAAACTTAAACACGAGAAATGAAAAGAAACGAAAGGTGACTTCACAGCCTAAATAATAAGCACCTGTTTCTTATCAAGATTTTTTTACGTGTTATCTCAAATTGTTTATTTATTTTAAACCAAGCAAATACCGAGTTTTTGAAATAATTTTATACAGCAATTCTTTTTTTCCATTGTTGTATTTGTAGCCACATCCGATTGCAATTATATATAATATTATTATTTATACTTGCCTTAGAAATTCTTCAGAACGAATAGTACACAAAAAAACACACTTTCGTGTGTTTAACATCTTCTTTTTTACAATTCTTTTTAACAGATCCAACAAACTTTTTTAAAACAGTTAATTCAATATTGTATCTCCCTTTCTCTGTTTTAAACTATATTGTATTAAGTTAATCTAATTTAAAATAATTTGTATAATGTTTTCTGTGAAATAAAAAAAATCAATTTCGACAAATAAAAATTAATAGGTTTCTTTGAAATTCCCTCTTCTTTGCACATGTTTATTTCTATTTTGATCTAAAACGTTGCATATTTAATAGTAAAAGGTTGTTGAAGGTCATATTCCATAAACCTTAATTTTCCTAACCATAAACGAGTTTGATTAAATTTTTCACACAGAAACACCCAACCTCGAAGGAACACATTACTTAAACTCGTGAGTTTTCGATAGCTAATATGAAAAATCGTAACTTTGTCTGGAAAAATGCCTTAGTACTCTGGAAAAATATTTACTGTTACGTTTGATTTACTAACTTTTTATAAAGTTAAAAAACATATTTGGACCATTTCTGGTCGGTTGATTTTATTCTTTGTTATTGAGCACCTACCATATGAGCCAAACTGCCATGTAAAGTTCAGCTTTTTAACCATTGCAGTTCTAGAGGCATTGCGAGTTCAATTTGCTTGTACAGTATATGTCACAGGCCAAACCGATTTTTTTATGAAAAACAACATTGTTCCGTGAATGTCAAAACAAACCATATTGGCCTAGATTTGATCAGGACTCAAAAATTGATTACAATATCATCAGGATAAACTAGTTTATCCTTGCTAGTTTTCTGGATAAACTATGAATTCTTCTGTTTATGTTCAGAATGTATAAGAATTTCATAATTTGTAAGGATTATTTGGTTATTGTTGGTAAAATTCACATCCTCGAAAAACATACTATTTATTTCTGTTTGGTATGTAACAAGTTTTAAATTAATCTACTGGACACTTGGAACAGAGCTAATCTAACCTAACATAACTGACCATGACTTGTTCCAACTCAAGGCGAAACTACTATATAATAAAACTATTTACTTAGTTTTCAGGCCGAACTAGTTTGGCCTGATTGGGTCTAGTCAGAAACGGTTTGGCCTAAATCACGTAGGACAATCCGGTTTGGCCTAGGCAGAACTAGTTTTTACTGAGATTGGGTTGGGCCTGTAACGGACTAGGAGAGACTCTGCAAGATTTTAATTATTGACTTTTTAATTACTAATATTTAAATTGACATAAAAATTTAATTATAATTACACATACAGGTTTCTGAATGCCTGTGCAAATTGATTTTATCTACGTTAAACGCAATTGTTTGATTCACACAAACTATGATAAAATAGCTACAGCTACATTTCACTATAACTTTAGCCTACTACATTTGTGTTTAAAAAACTATTAAGTAAAAACAATCTTAAAGTTTTAGGTGTAGTATAAACTAACAACGACAGTAATTATGTTGTGTGGTCCCTGAGTTACAACTGTGCCTTGTTTAGTTAGTAAAATTCAATTAAAAAGAAAAACCACAAACTCTCTCTACCTTACAATACAAACAAATGTATTTCTTGTATGATATTACATTGCGACAAATAAATGGAGAGAAATAATTAAAACAAATATTTATTCAAGCTTGGACTCTACAAGATTGTTTTGTTAAGATTGGAACTATGGAATCTCAACTCGGACTGTTTCTACAGACCTATTTATCAAAGCGCCTACAGTTACAATACATTACTGTTCCTTGAAAGTCTTATCTCGGGGTCATTCCACACTCACAGGGAGGGGGAGCACAAAGCCAATTTTGTTAAAACATAATTAATATTTTCCATTAATAAACTCATTTCGTGACCAATTACACCCCATTGAATATCTCCAGATGTAATTCGTGGAAATTGTTAAAGGCGTGTTTTAAATGAATGAAAGCAATTATTGCTTTTTTTTTTTTTTTTTGTTAGCCGTGTCAAATGTTTGGGAAAACTCCATCCGAACTTCAACCACATCCAGGAATATAGTACAAAATTTTCTACCATGAGTTATGTTCTGTAATGTTTTTAGTTTTCCAATATACGTGCTTTAGTTTTGACCAATTTTTTATTAGTATTTAGGATTGGTTACACCCGATACCTAGCTATCTATATATATACTAGGGGACCCCCTGCGTGCTTCGCACGCCAACCCTGTTGCAACCTTCTGTACACATAATCATGTTATGTCTTCTTGTAATAAAGGTGTAGGATTAATAATAACCCCAAAGCTAAATTGGTAAGTAGTGTTAAATGTTTAAATCAAATTATTTCGTGTATTTTATAACAGCATTTATAATAAAGGTAAAAACAACCAGCAAGGCTCAGGTCTACACTTTAATAAAAACCTAACCTTAAAGTTAGAAATACAAATAATTGCTTCAAAGTTTTAAATCAGCTGTTCATTGAAATATTAGAGCAAACAGTTGTTTAGCTGTTATTTTATTCAGTTGGTTTCTAATGTAATAAATTTAAATGCACATGTATTGGTTCATCAGTCTAGGCCTAACCTAAATTTACAAATATCGAAATAAAAAATGTTTTTATCAAAATGAATTATAGCCTGTGTTATTAGTAAAACTATTTTTCAATGAGTTCAGTAGTTCCAGAGATTACCCCCTACATACAAACAAATTTTACCTCTTTATAATATTAGTATGGACATAGCCGGCTTCGTCCTGAGTTACTGTTAAACATAGAATCAATGTAGATCAAAAACTACTCGGGTAAGTATGAGTGTGAATTGCAGCATACTGTATTTGCTCAAGGGGTTGTTTGCTCATGGCGCCAGGGTCCAATCGGTTTAAGAAATAAATCAATTTGCATTACATTTATTATGTTAGTAGTATTTTTTTGAGCCAAAAAATCTGACAAAATACGAGCTTAAAAAGACTTTACGTCATGTAAAAAAGAAGACGTGCATGTTAAATTATATAAATAAATACAATCTTGAAATATTTGCATACAAATTTTCATAACATTTTATTTAAAATAAAAAAACTCTACTGTACGTGATTATCATCGTTATCTATAAAATTTCAGTTTTTCACTGACATTACAAAAGAATCTAGTCTGAAAAGTTTCTATCACAAAGCATCGGATTTATCAGTTTAATTTACAACAATAATGTATTAACATTGATGTCGGAACCATTCTCTTAGCCCTTAGACCTCTAGCCTCTCCTCGACCTCTTCAGATATTTCTCTTCTTTCTACTTTTGACGCCAAACTGTTATCTGTGCGATACAGCTGGTCAATCATTTGAGGAGAATTTATATTCATCGCCTCATTCGATTTTAACAACTTAAGCACGTAATAGCTTAGTAACGTCAACAATGGTATTGAAATTTGACCTTTACCTAACGTCTTTTATAAGAAATACATACACAATTTTAACTTTTTGCTAAAATAATATTCTTATGATTGGGGTGATTTAGACGAGGCTTGTACATGTCACTTGTACAAGGCACTTTTTACTTTACCGGCATGGGGTTATTTACAAGAGTCTTGTTGCAAGTGACTTCTATAGTTTGTCCAAACAGGCGTGCGTTCTGAACCATAAATCAAAGTAAACTCGATCCTCGCGCTCCACGCACAGACACACTTCCTTCTACGAATCTGCGCTCTGGTAGGCAGTGTAAGTGCATCTGCGCGTGGGGAGCGTGGGTCGTTTTTACTTCGATTTTATGGTTCAGAGCGCACGCCTGTTTGGACAAACTATAGAATCCACTTCTACTCCCGTTTTCTTCGGTTGTTCTTCAAATATAATAGTGACCTGTGAATCATGTCTGAATTACAACAAGTGACGTGAGGTAGACTATTTGGTGTTTAGACGGGGAAAGTAGCAAGTCACTTGTGGTCACGTGACCCCCGAGAAGCGAGACAGTGATACAAGTCGCTTCCGTTTTCGAGCAGACCTTGAAAAGTTGGTGGCTTGTTACTTGCCAGTGTCTATTGTCGTGTTGCTGTTGGTGTTTACACGAGGAAAGTTGCAGGCTTATAGCAAGTCCTTTAATAAGTCACTTGTAAAAAAACCTCGTCTAAATCCCCCTATCAGGGAGGTGGTAGAACGTACTGGTGTTTCATGTTAATGTAACTTAATTTATTTTATATGGGTAACTATCCCATTTTAATTTTTATTTAATTTTAAGGGTAGTTATAGCATTTCATTACCTTACTTAAGTAATCGTATTGCAAATTGTTTTTTATATCAGTTAAGAATAATATTACACAAATTTCAATTTATAGTTTGTAGGATGTTAGTGCAATTTAATTTTATTGTATAGGGGAAGCTGTCCCATTTTAATTTCTTTGATTGTAGTGATCATGTTCTCTAAAACATCCTGGACTAATATGTGTACATAGTTAAAGTTTTATTTATATTAGTTGAGCATATAAAAAAAGTAATTGCATAAATGATAGTTGAGCCATTCGGCTGTTGCATCAGAATGAACAGGAACGTTTTTCATTTGTTTTGGATAGTCTATTGTTAACCATTTCAGGCCAGCTGATTTCAAACGCATTGGAACGAAACATTAGTGCTCCTGATGGGCAAACAAGAAACTAAATTTAGCGCAATGCATAATCAGCTTATGGTTTTTCCCTTACTCTAAATTTGAGATTGGGAAACTATCACTTTCGTGGCTGTTAACGAAAATACCCACTTGAGATGCAGAGTGATGAAAATGTAATTATG
>JAGFPH010002738.1:166308-181329 GCA_018207615.1 Philaenus spumarius | reverse complement strand
CAGGATTAACATAACCTCAATACTATGTTTCGGAAATGAGCCAGGCCTATTTTACAAAATCGACTATTAGAAATTATCCAACTTTGCCAAGTTTACATTTTTTTTTACAAAATAAATTGTAAAATCAGGCCCAATTTATCCTAATTCCAACGTGCTAAAACAGTATAAATTAGCTTGTTTTTTTAACAGTAATTAAAAACTATCCAATGAACAGCTGATTTTTTTAAATACTAAATCTCAGTTCTATTCCACTCTATTTCCAACGTGCTAAAACAGTATAAATCGCTTTATAAACAGCTGTTTTGATCGCTTTATTTACTATTTCGTTGTTTTTCGTAACCAACCTGGCAACCCATAAGACCCTATGTTAAAACTTTTCAACTTTTAAATTAGAATTACTCGAAAATTTGCGTTTTTACACGAAATACAACTATATGGATGTACTTAAAAATCAAGACAAACTACAAAATTTCTTTGAATTCGTTAGAGCCGTTTTCGTGAGATCCGCGACAGATACAAAGATAGATACAAGAATTGCTCATTTTAAGTAATAGGATTACTGACTCAGAATTTTTTAAATGATTTCTTCCACCAAACCAAATTTTATTCCAGTAAATCTAAACTTGTCTCCAGCAATTGTGTTAAATGCAGACCAAATTAAACATCTCCCCTCAAAACATAAAGAAAGTCTAATGGGCAAGTTATGCCAAAACTTTATCCTTTATACAATCCCTTACTGTTACAAAAATGTCTGCGCGGAACGTATTGTTCATTAAAAAGTTATTTTAAACTTAAATAACCAAAGGAAAGATAAAGTAATTATCGAAGAAAGAAAACAATGAGAAAAATACAAACTTTCCCCTTTTATTACAAATTACTTCCAAGCAATTAGTGGCGTCCCAAATTCCTAAATAAATAAGTTTAGGTTTGTTTTCTTTAATTTAATCCAGTTAAGGTCTGTTCACACAGAACGTAGCCGATGTTGTTAAGCCCCGTCCACACTTGCAGACTTGTCTGCGGAAACATTGTCGGCCGACTGTCTCTCTGGTGTTTTCTCTTGTCTCCGGAGAATGTCGGCCGACTGTCCGCGGACAGTCTTTGTGTTTCTGGAGACAAAAGACAATGTTTTCTGTTTTCCAAACGAACGGGAAACACGCAGACTGTCGGCCGACTATCAAAATACTTATATGCAAAATGTGCAAAATACTTTATATTGTAAAGTGATATTACTTTTTTAAACATTTTATACTTTTGTAAAGAACGTATATAATTTTATTTTAACTTTAATAAGTAACTCATATATGCGTAAATTTTGATTTAATAAATGTTTAAATACAAATTTATATGTAAGAATATTGGGTAGCTTAATGGTACACATTGTGTTTTAGTATTACCTAAGTGGAGAGGGCATTCCGGCCCGTAGTATAGTGTGACCTTAAAGCAACCCTCAAACCCTCTGCTTCTAGTTGTCAGTAGAGAATCAGATCGTGTGCATAGTGATCTTTTTACTGGTGATTTATTCCCACAGAAATATTTTTAGTGGATTTATTCGTTTTTATTATTTAAAATGACCACGTGGAATTAAGAGTCGACGATGAAACTCATCGAGGAACTACATTCGCGTCCATTGTTGGGGGATGTATCTATTCCAGATTATAAAAATCGCAATAAAAAGCGTGACGCGTTACAAGAATTAGCTGATTGCTTCAAAATTAGTTGTGATGAAATGGATAAGAAAGTTAAAAACTCAGTTTAGACGTGAACATCGATCATTATGTGCAAAGAAAGCCACATGATTTAGAAAGATAAAGCACGCACAAGCTAAAACCACGTCCTCTTCAGTCTCCATGTCGTCAAACACTGGCTTTCTAGTGTGGACGCAAAACAAGACGGAGACTCGAATCACAAACTGTGTCGGCAGACAGTCGGCCGATTGTTTGCATACACAGTCTGCAAGTGTGGACGAGGCTTGCACGTCTTCGGAGACGTCTTTCTTGACTCGTTCAATCAGAAAGCCACGTGGTGGACGTATTCCCCCATCTACCTCACTGCCAACTGCTGTTTGTATTTAAGTTCATCAGTTCACTTCAATTAGGTTAGTGATGGCGTTTACAATGCCGTGGTGTGAGCCTGGTTTTAACAGAAGTGTTAATGTGCGGCTATACAGACCCGTCACGTCCCGTACAGGCGCTAAAGTTTATTTTTGTTTCATCGGTATATTTTTTAAGGGAACTTTTGGTTTCTTGGTTTTACAACGCTAGTGATATCTATTTCTGGAGACCGGACCGATTGTCGTGCAGTTTGTTTCAATGAATGAAAATGTTCTCATTTTAATCAATATGAAATTTAATTTTTACTTCTTAGTTATATTTGCAAGCACACTTTTTGGTGTTTCTTAAGTTGTAGGTTTATAAATAACCATTATTTATTTAACTACAAATAACAAAAAAAAGTAAAGTTAAATAAATTACCGCTTAAGTTAATACATCGTTTATTATTTTGTTTTTTAACATTTAAATTTATTTTCCAATTGTCAATAATAAGAAAACTCCTCCTGTTGGCATTGCTAAAATTTAAATTAAAAATAAAAATTACTAAGTTTAAGTTTACTGTCAGAAATTGTTATTGATTTAATACATAGTTGTTATTCTCTGCAATGTCACTTCGTAAAGATCATGTACAGATGTTTTTTTGCCACAGGAAATTAAAATGCAGTCACTAATAATGAAATATGGGCTATATATTGCTACGGATTCTTGTTTATTTATGTTTCAGAAAAATTATTTGATGCCAACTAATCAAAGCATGTAAAACTAAACAATGCATGTATCTAAACAAAGCAAGCAAGTACTTTCGATAGATCTCAGAGCATTATTTATTTACAATTAAAAAAAAACCTAAGCCACAGACGACGAAAAGTTATTGTATTATCTGTGAAATTAATTTAGTATTTTAATACTAAATATATTATTTATTGTAAACAAAACTACGAGCTTTGAGTTTATGAGAGGAACTTAACAGACGTTAATACAGTAAGAAAGATGTATGATTTAATGCTAAAGTTGCTTTAGAAGCAATGATTAGTGTATTTTATGAATAAAAGTGTTATTTTGATGAAAAGAAATCGTTATTTTAGTATTACCTCTGATACAGAGGCAACAAAATATAGTCAACAAACATTCAGGCATATCAACGATGTTTCCCTGAATGTACGCGGAAAAGCCGAAGCGGAGATAAAAGACGTCGCTTGACGTGACCCCTGGCTATACACACACGTCACGTCACGTCACGGCTGGAAAAAGTATTTGAATGCTCTATAGAGCATACCGTGCCGTGAACAGGGCTATACCATTTTGCTCATTTACGGTGACCCAGTATCGATCGCCAATGACGTCACTGCGATGTCAACTGCGAAAACTACAGCAGCGGACTCCTTGTGCGCGCTGTCGTTTACTCGCTGTTGTAACTCGACGGAAAAGCTTCAGTCAAATAAAACTTACATATTATTAATCTAAATAAAGTACGAGGTCTAACAGTATAAAAAACGTTTATTTTAACAGGTATTTCGAATTTTAATAAATGAAAATATTTGAGAATTATCCTAGACTGACATGGAAAAGTTACTTCCAAGCAATTAGTGGCGTTCCAAATTTCTCCAAACAAATAAGTTTAGATTTGTTTTCTTTAATAATTTATTCCACTTACGGTCTGTTCGCACAGAACGTAGCTGAGGTTGTAACACGTCTTGGGAGACGTCTTTCGTGACCCGTTCAATCAGAAACCTACGTGGTGGACATATTTCCCCCCTCTACCTCACTGCCATCTGCTGTTTGTATGTGAGTCAGTGTCTCCAGGTGTGGGGATTTTTAGAGCTGTAAAACTGAGCTGGGGAATTTTGCAGGGATTTCGGCTTATTGCGCAAAGAGTGTTGATTTCATTAAGATAGACAAAATGCATCTTGTTCCGGAGTGTCACTCTGCCATCATAGACGACCCAAAGTCAGGAATTACATTTTCCAGATAAGAACTAAATAGCTTCAGGGTGCCCTGTTTAAAATTGTATTTAGAGAAATGATGGAGAGTGTGCGAAACAGATTTTTACCCAATTTCCTTTCAATACTGTAGGCCTAGCTCATAATATACGTAACCTCCATAAGACATACAGTTTTTGAGCCCCTCAAAGAGGGAAGAAATAAGAAATTTAATCAATCTCACAAGTTGTATCAGCTTTTGAAAGTAGGTAATCGTAGACATAAGGGAACTGGATAGGGAATGGGGGGTTTAAAAAAAACACTGAAATTGTCACTGGAAAAGATAAAAGCACATTAAATAAACGGTACCAGGAACTGGCGCATACTTTAACACAAACATATTTAAATTATTAAACAGATTCGTTGCGACTTCATAATTGTAAGTGGGGTAGGAGAGGGTGATATTAAAGTAGGAGATTGAAATATTGTTATTATTAGCTAGAGAGAAAACTATTCAATAGATTTCGAAAACATTTGCACCAAACACGTCAAGTAGGCCTGTATGGACGCACGAAAAAAGGTTTTGAAAATTTTTGAAAATCAACCCCCTTTATGGCCAAAAAAACCCCAAAAATCTGTTATGATTATTATTATTAGCTAAACGAGAATTTTTAGAAAGATGCGGTTTGTTGCATATGGTAGGACACATTAAAGACTACAAATAAGCCAAATTTTATCAAAATCCTTAGAACAGTTTTTTTTTTTTTATAAAAAAGAATAAGTGATTTTTTGGGTGTTTTTTTTGCCAAAAAGGGGGTTGTTTTTCAAAAATTTTCAAAATTGTTTTTCTTGCATCTATATAGGCCTACTTGACATGTCTGGTGCAAATTTCTTTGAAATCGATCGAATAGTTTTCGCTCTAGCTTTGTATACATACAGACATACAGAGAGACATTTTGTAAAAAAAACACTTTTTTGGACTCAGGGGGTCCCAAAACAGAATGATATTTCCACAAAAATCTTAACATCGATTTATTTTTGCGATCACCATACTTTCCCTATACTATAGTATAGTGAGAAATTAAAAGGATCAAGAAGTAAAACTTAAGTTTTAACATTTTAGTTAATATAAATAATGTAACTATCATTGCAAGGCATTAGATTTAAAAGTAATATATATGTTGTTCAGTCTTGTTTCTCTGCCTCACAAACAAAATTACCAGGTAATACATTTTCATAAAATATTGTGTTAGGTAGTATTATGTTATTGAAACTAGCCTTAAAATTTGTTTATATTCCAGGTACTTGAAGGTTTAGATTTGTTACAGGGTAATTTTGTCTAAGTACTGTTGGGTAAATGTGGGGAAATTTTGGATTGATTGGGTGTGGGGAATTTTCATGGCATCTGGTGGGGAGAAATTATTTTTTGACCTGGAGACACTGATGCGAGTTCACTTTAATTAGGTTAGTGATGACGTTTACAGTGTCGTGGTGTGAGTCTGGTTTTAACAGAAGTGTTAAGGTGCTACAGACCCATCACGTCACGTCCCGTACAGGCGCTAAAGTATATTTTTGTTTCATTGGTATATTTTTTAAGGGAACTTTGAATTTTTTGGTTTCACAACGCTAATGATATCTATTTCTGGAGAACGGACCGATTGTCGTGCAGGTTGTTTCAATGAGAGAAAATATTGTAATTTTAATCAGTATGAAATTTCATTTTTACTTTATAGTTATATTTTTTAAGAGTAAAATTTTTGGCGTTTTTTAGTTTTAGGTTTAGAAATAAACATTAATTGTTTAACCACGAAAAAGAAAAAAAAAAAAGAGTAAAATTAAATAAATTGCCGCTTAATTAATACTCCGTTTATTTATATAAATTTATTTACCGATTGTCAACAATAAGAAAACTCCTCCTGTTGGCATTGCTAAACATTAAAAAGGTAAATGCTACTAAGTATAGGACAGTGAAGTTTCCCATATTGCTATGGACTGTTGTTTATTTATGTTTCAGAAAAATCATTTGACGCCAACTATTCATGTATCAAAACAAAGAAAGCAAGAACTTTCGATAGATGTCTGAGCATTATTTATTTACAATTTAAAAAAAAACCAAAGCCACAGACGACGAAAAGTTTTGTATTATCTGTGAAATTAATTTAGTCTTTTAATACTAACTATATTTATTATAAACAAAACTAAGAGCTTTGAGTTTATGAGAGGAACTTAACAGTCGTGAATACAGTAAGGAAGCTGTATGAATTAATGCTAAAGTTGCTTTAGAAGCAATGATTAGCGCATTTTATAAATAAAAAGTGTTATTATGATGAAAAGAAATCATTATTTTTTTACTATCTCTGATACGGAGCAAACAAAATATAGTCAACAAACATTCAGGCATACCAACGATGTTTCCCGAATTTACGCGGAAAAAACCGAAGCAGATAAAAGACGTCGCTTGACGTGACCCCTGGCATACACACCCTTCACGACACGTCACGTCAAGGCACGGTATGCTCTCTAGAGCATTCAAATATTTTTCAGCCGTGACGTGACACGGAGCCTCCATTTAATTGCACAGGGAGCATAACTCTTGAAAAAAGACGGGACAAGACGTGTCGTCGTCGGGTATATATAGTCGAACCTTATACCCCGGATAGAAACCAATTCAAGTGATAGTGATGATGAGTTTTTGCTGTTGTATTCAGCTGGGAGAAGGTCAAAATGTGTCCTTAGCAATTTTAAAGACTGGGGGAAACGAACGGCGTGCTCCGCACGCCAACCCCATTGGAACCTTCTATACACATAATCATGTTATGTTTTCTTTATAATAAAGATGTAGGATTAATAATAACCCCAAAGCTACGAGGGAAATAATGTTGAATGTTCAAATAAAATTAGTTCGTATATTTTATAACAGCAGTTATAATAAAAGTTAAAAGAACCAGCAAGGCACAGTTCTACACAAACAAACCAAAAAGTTAGAAATAGAAACAATTGCTTCAAAGTTTGAAATCAGCAGTTAATGGAAATATTAGTTCAAAAAGCTGTTGTGTCTGTTATTTTATTCAATTGGTTGCTATGGTAATAAATGTAAATACATGTGTTGGTTCATCAGTCTAGGCCTAACCTAAGATTTTTCCGACTAAATTTATAAATATTGAAATAAAAAATTGTTCTATCAAAATGAATTATAGCCAATGTTACTCAGAGATAGTGTAGCTTTTAATTGGTAAAACTATTTTTTGAATCGGTTCAGTAGTTCCAGAGATTACCCCCTACATAGAAACAAACAAACAAACAAACAAATAAATTTTACCTCTTTATAATATTAGTATAGATGGATGTTCAATTGTATTATTAGTTATTCGAAGGTTTGCCATGATGACAACACACAAATGATGCAAAATGTCCAAATAACAAGAATAATAAAAAAATACTTGTAACCAACAATCTATAAACGTACCGTAGAGCTATAATTTAAACAAACATTCCCAGAGACGAAATTATTTTTGCTTTTAAATATAAATTACCACTTCTGTTGGCGCAAAACCCAAAATAACCACACTTTAAAACAGACACTGTGAGACATATTTAGAGCTACAATCTTGACGTTGTTATAAACGTAAATTATAAAGTCAGAATACAGTTTCATGACCCTATTGTTGTAATTCCATTTCATTTAAACTGCTCTGCTTGCATCTTTACGGTGACTCAGTGTCAACTTTAATACTGTATTACTTTACTCATACTTCCTGATGTTTTCTAGAATTTTAAATATTTAAAACGAAAATATTTGAGGATAATTTATAGAACAATTTTAAATTAATAAAAAGGTATCTCTATATTTTAAGTATAATTCTATATGCATTATGTATATTGATTACATCTATTACTAATATTATGAAGAGGTAAAATTTCTTTCTTTTGTTTGTTTGTGTGTAGCGATAATCTCTGGATCTACTGAACCGATTGAAAAAAATAGTTTTTCTAATAAAAAGCTACACTATCCCAGAGTAACATAGAATATAATTAATTTCTATAGAAACATATTTTTATTTCAATATTTTTAAATTTAGTCAGAAAAACTTCTTAGGCTAGGCCTATCCTGATAAATCAACACATGTATTTACATTTATTACCATAGCATCCAACTGAATAAAATAACAGATAGCAGCAGTTTGGTCTAATATTTCCCATTAATAGCTAATTTCAAACATTGTATTTCGAACTTTTGGGTTAGGTGTTTATTAAAGTGTAGACCTAATGGTCCTTTTAAATTTTATTATAACTGCTGTTATAAAATATACGAAATAATTTGATTTGAACATTTAACGTTATTTACCGTCTTAGCTTTGGGATTATTTTAATCCTACACCTTTATTAAAAAGAAAACATAACATGATTTTGTGTATAGAAGGTTCCAACGGGGTTTTTCGTGCGGAGCACGCAGGGGTTTCCCTTGGTATCAATGTACATTTGTTGATTATTATATAGAATAGAACTTGTTTAAATTCAACACTCAGGTTCTTCAATGCCATTAAAAGGGAAGAGGTGATGAAAGGGCAGCTGTTTCACAATGAACGAGGGTAACGAGATAAATGGTTGGTTTTGTAAAGTGAATTCAGTAGGTTTCACAATTTACATACTTTACCAAAGGCTCTAGCCGTCTATTCAAAACAAATTGCCTTGTTAAATATCTAACATCATTGCGGTGCCACAGTATGTACTGGAGAGAAACTAGAATTTAAAAGTTGCTCAGAAGTTGTATAAACTAATCGGGAAGTAGAATTTGTATTAATAATTACTAGTGGACCCGACCATGCCTCGCTATTGCTTGATTTAATTTTAAAGGTAGTTATTACATTTGATAACTTTTACGTAAATTGTCTCATTAATTGCAAATTGGTTTTATATCACTTAAGAATAATATTAAATAGTTTTAGCTTTATAGTTGGTATTAAGTTAGTGACATTTATTTTTATTGCACAGGGGTAGCTGTCCCCTTTTAATCTCTTTTATTGGGGTGACCATATTCTCTAAACAATCCTGGTAAAAATATGTGTACATTGTGAAATGTTAGTGAAATTAGTTGAGTTGTTTATTATTAAATAAAAAAAGTAAGTGTATATACTATTATTATTTCTTCAAGGGTAGTTATTTTATTTCATCCGTTTGACTTAATCGAGTAATCGAATTGCAAATCGTTTTTTATATCACTTAAAAATAATATTCAATAATTCAACCACGCAGCTGAGTTGAGAAAATTTCCAAAATTAAGTTTATAGACCTATGTTAAGGGTTTCAACCAACAATTTGGAAATAGCTGAAAAATGGTTCGAACGCTATTCCCCGTATTGGGAGTATCTTCAAAACACAATGCATTGCGTGCTTTGCACGCCAACCCCAAGGTAGAATCCATCACATGGCTTTGAACCGGGTACTTCTACGATATTTTACGTTTTGATCGATTTTGAGAGAACCAAGCGAGCTATAAGGTCTCCTAAAAAAAACAAAATGTAGAAAAAAACATGTTACATTTATATTTGTAGAAAAACTCAAAAACAAATCCATTCTCGTAGGAAACATCTAAAAAAAATGTTACTTCCTGTCAAAAATCATGCTACCGATTGTTGGATTTTTTTTTTCTAACGAACTCGTCCGAGCGACGTAGACAACCAACATGTGTACTAAATCGGACTTAAAATGCGGCCACTAGAGTGCGAACACATATATATATATATATATATGATTTTTAATGACATCCCAAAACGTGTTCTGGGGACCAAGATCGGCGCTCATTTGCTACTCCCGACCTTGGGTCCTACTATAAGGGCCGCTGCAATACTAGCTCATTTTTCCTTTGAAAATTCCTAATATGAATTACCTGGTCGATACAACAAAAACTTGCACACAGAATATAACACCGAATACGTTTATTTACCCAAACGCGTTTCAACGACAACGTCGTCATCTTCAGTGATGTGCGAGCTACAATAATAAAACTAAAATAATCCAAACAACGTTTCACGCCCCGTATTTGTATCGTATATGGACAACGAATCCGGTTTCTCAGACGGCCATAAACATTGGTCACCTGACTTGTTTGGGGAGGACTAAGAGTCCGGCTTTTATTTAGAAAAGATACGGAATCTTAGTTTTCCTAAGATGGGGACATTTTGACATTCAGCTCCGTACTAGTTAGTGATACGACCAAAGACCAACATTGAACATAATTTAATTCTACAGGTATACTTATACAGGGTGTTTACAAACTCCCTGGAAAAAATTTGTGTATTTGTTCCTTAGGTCAATACAATCAAAAAACGTCATCTAAATATGGGTCTGAAATGCCTAGTTTTCTGTCTGTCCGTCTTTTTGTATTTTTTACAAATTGTTTTATAACTTGAGTACGGTACTGTTTTAGATAGAAACTTCAAATTTGGCACGAACGTGTACCTTAGTAGGTCAAATAAGTGTATAAAATTTCGTTACGATATCTTATACAGTTCCAAGATGGCGGCCATTTAAAATCTTTCATGTTAAATTTCATGAAAACCGTAATTTTTATTAAAAAAATTTACCAGTAATGAAAAATTAAAAATTTTAAGACAAACAAAATCATACTTTATTTGCTATAATCGGATAATAAATAACTGAGTAATTAGACATTTACCTAATTATGTAACAACTGTACACGGCAAATTGTTGTTTAGTGCAAATTTTGTATGATATTTATTTCAGTAAATGTCTAATTACTCAGTTATTTACTATCCGATTGTAGCAAATAAAGTATGATTTTGTTCGTCTTAAAAGTCTACATTTTTTATTACAGGTAACATTTTTTTATAAAAATTACGGTTTTCGAGAAACTTTAACATCAAAGAGATTTTAAATAGCCGCCATCTTAAAACTGTTTAAGATATCGAAACGAAACTGTACACACTAATTTGAGCTACCAAGGTACACGTTCGTGCCCAATTTGAAATTTCTATCTACAATAGTACTCAAGTTATAAAATAATTTATAAAAAACAGACGGACAGACAAAAAACTATGTCAGACCCATATTTATATGACGTTTTTTGATTTTCTTGACCTAAGGAACAAATACACAAAATTTTTCCAGGGAGTTTGTAAACACCCTGACTAGAGGGCTTCGCTCGCCAACCTCCGCGGTGTCTCCGGCTATCCAAATGCAAACAAATTATTGTATACTATGATATTTTCACGGGAATGATGATTTATTAGGACAGATATTTAAAAAAATTTTATACATAGGCCTATATTCAAACTGGTTAAATAATCTTAGTAAAATGTAAAGTTAGCATAGTTTGAATAGTGATAGTTGTTTGCATTAGGATCCAGTAAGCCTTTTTCGTTGTTTGTGTTGCTATTACCTGACCTAAAAAACTGTTGGTTTTGAAGAATAATTAACTGATTTTAAGTTTGCCAATTTGCTTGCTATGGTAATAAATCTAAATGCTTTCAAGAATCGTTTGTTGGTTCGGTATATAGGGATTACTTAAAACGGGGTTAAGCTTATAATCCGAATCGACTGTTTTATTTGTAGCATCTAAAAACAGATGTTTGAATTATAAGACAGTAAGCCTTTGTCGTTTTATTTTTTGTTTGTTTTTATATTGTTAACCTAACCTAAATTGAATTTGCCACTAAATAGATTCTTTACGTTAGGTTGGGCTAAGTTAAGAGAATTTTAACGTCAACAAAACAGTTTTCTTAAAAGCTTTGGTTTACAACTTAAAAATCTGTTATTTTAGTATTTTTTTTTTTAATATGCATTTTTCCGGTACCAAGTCACAATTAAATAATACAATGAATTACCTTAAAAGGTCCGTCATGTGACTTCAGATTGTTTTTGGTCTAATTCGTTTACGACATGTTTCGAAGTATTCACAACTTCATCATCAGATATCTTTTGCTTTTTTTTTCTTCATTCACTCGTGAATGAATTACCTTAAAAGGTCCGTCATGTGACTTCAGATTGTTTTTGATCTAATTCGTTTACGACATGTTTCGAAGTATTCACAACTTCATCATCAGATATCTGTTGCTTTATTTCCTTCATTCACTCGTGGAACTCGTCAGACATTAAAATCGTTAAAACACATAACACTTACACAAACACAAAAAACATTAAACAGTGCTTCACTATTAGAATGCACACTGGTGCTGGACAAGAATGTTTAATGATTTTTGTGTTTGTGTAAGTGTTACGTGTTTTAACGAATTTAATGTGTGACGAGTTCCTCGGCTGAATGAAGAAAAATAAAGCAAGAGATATCTGATGATGAAGTTGTAAATACTTCTAAACGTGTCGTAAACGAATTAGACCAAAAACAATTTGAAGTGACAAGACGAACCTTATAAGGTAATTCTTTGTATTACTGTTATTTTTGTTGTGACCACATTTTTCTCTGCTTCATATGTTTGAACAATTACACGCCATTTTTACCGAATACATAGTCCTTTTGTTAGTTATAACTGGAGAAAAAGAGTTCATGACTTTATAATTTTATTATTTATAATAATAGAATCCAAACAAAGGTGCATTACTTGGAAATAATTTTCTATACAATATAGAACCTGTTTCCTTTTAGTGTGCTTAGCCTCTAAATGAGTTTAGATTGAACAATGTGCTTCATTCATAATTCATGAATAGAAAAGTAAACAGATAAACACATAATTTCAAGCTAAAGAATTCCTAGTGTAAAGCGATGCAAAAGCTCGTTTTTAAGGATAATAATGTTGTTTTTAAATAGTTTGTTTTTTAAATTATTTATTTTGTATGCGTATCTAATTAATCAGCCTGTGATTTTTCACGGGGGCTTACTAGTTAAAAAATTAATTATAGTTTGAAAGAACTAAATAAAACACGTTTTAACACCAAACCGAACTAAAAAGTAGAAAATAATTGTAAAAAAAAACGTGTAGTGCGTAAATTAAGCAAATAAATAAATCAAATTGTTGACGTATTGTGGTCCACTCTCGGGTTTCCGGGACTTTTACTACATAAACGCAAACCTTTATAATTTACAATTACTTGACTTGCATAATTCCCAAATCTCAAGGAGAAAGCAGACGCTCTTAAATTGAATATTTGTCTTGTCTTAACCGCCAGGAATTTACGACGCTACTGTTCGAGCCGCAATACGGCCGGAATAGACCTGTAAGAGTTCCATAAACATTTTACTGGTCCGTCTTTATTCCGAGCTAAGTTTAGCTCAGACTTTATTTAATCAGAATAAAATATTTACAGGCTGAATAAAAACAAGCATCAAAATAGGAATTTCATTAGTTCAAGCCGTGCGGTTTCAAGTGTAAACGTACGTACAGTAGGCCCAGGCCAGGTGTGCGCGGGCTGAGCAGGCGGGTGGGCTGGGGCGAGGCGGGGTACATTTCTAAAAACATCCGCCGCGCCGAAGGGCAGTTTTATTACAAGTCAGGCATACAAACGTCAAGATATTAGTATAACATACGGTAAACATTATTATTAAGTACGGTATGATATTTTTGCTAAATACTGTACACGTGATTACATTTGACAATGTCCGTGAGCGGGCAGACCAACAAACGCACCAGGGCAGTTTCACGCAATATTTTGACTTGTATTCAAACCACGATTGTGACTGCTGACACAGTGTTCCTACAAAAAAGTTTTTGAAATCAAATTTTGGTTCATTGTATAATGTAAAACTTTGTCGCTGGTGAAATTTACTGATTAAGAAAGAAAAAACTTGCCACAGGTTATATTTTTCATGTCATATTCGGGAAATTAAAATTTACTTTGACATTATTTTTGTATTAAATACTTGCTATAAATTAAATGTGTTTATACCGTATGCACCGTTAGGGTCTACTTAAACGAAATACAAAAATTCAGATTTTTCTACCAACATTAAGTCAGTGTAATCGCGGTGTAAATAAAGTCGTGTACAGTTGGACGCGGTACACTGATAGGATGTTAACAAGACAGGTAGTAGGCCTACACTGGTTGGCGTGAGCACAACACTGGCTTGTAGCCCAGTCGGTATAGGATAAAACTACCAGTAATTTGCAATACGGCTGATTTTTTTTATAAGTACCTTAAAGTATGTAGATTAACATAAAAAAAAGTTTACCAGTCTATCGATTTCCCAAAGTCGAAAAAAATCGATTATCATGATTTTTTTCGATTATCCTTAATATTTCGAGCTGCGATGAAGATAGAGAAAAATAAAAAATACCACCGTGTAGGGAAGGTATTTTTTAACAAAAAAGGTCATATGTATTTATTTCGTCCGAGCAATGGTTTGTCTGGAAAAAATTCGATAATGCAGGTATGTATTTTGCAGCAGGGGAAATCACTAAAAGGGGACATCTTATTCATATATGAAGCGTTGGCTCATTCTAAATTGGCCAAATTTTAATATATCGAATTGAAACCTGACATAGGAGTTAAAATATATATTTTAAACATTTATGCTGAGTCTGGGTTATCTTGAAAATGACCCGATCTAGGAGTCGATTTCGATTATCGATTTTAGGAGTACCGGACCCACGAACTAATTTCAATCTATTCCAGTTTCGTCAATTTTTGGAATATCAACATCAAATTTATTTTACAAGTTGAGTACACTAGTATAAATATTCTTAGTAAGTATGAACTATTTTTGTCATGTTATTTTTAAAAACGAAGCGCTTGAAAATAGTCTTCTGTTTTACCTATCTCGTTTTAACTATAACACCTTTGGATTCAACCACTCCATTTTCGACATTTTTGAACATATCGATTTAAAAATTTGTACAGAAGTTAAAAACGCAATTGTTTTTTGCTATACTTATTTTAAAAACTATATTTAAAAAATTGACTAATCTGCAGCCGATTAAATCAAGCATTTTGATGAAAAATCTAAAAAGGTCTAAAATTATACTTTTTCAAGTTACTTGTGCTTTGAAAAGTAAATAATAAAAAAGGTTTATACTCCTTGATCTTGTTTGAATCTATATATTTAACTTGTAAAAAAACTTTCAGGTTGATATTTTGAAAAT
>JAGFPH010002738.1:141426-154213 GCA_018207615.1 Philaenus spumarius | reverse complement strand
TATTTATTTTCTTCATAATATTTTATTGTTTGTCAAAAAGTAAAATTTCATTAGTTATACAACGTGCTAGTACGAAAAAATATTTCTGTCCTAAAAGTTTTGCTTTTGAAATTAGCAAATGAACTATTTTTACTCAAACTATGAAATAATTTATCCCGTTCAGTTGCTGAATAATAGAAGAGAGCAAATTTAAATTGAATGGTCTGCACATCGATGTTTCTGGTAGCGTATTCAAACTTCTTTAAAAGGTACATAACATTTTCAAACAGATATTTTAATTTGTTTTTGACGAGTAAAATTGTATCGTCAAAAATTGTCTTGTCGTAAAAATACATACATAACAACACAATAAACATTAATAATTGTGCAGATATGGCACTTGTCAAAAATTAAAAATTAAAATTGTTCTAGTTCACATTACTTAGGCCACATGTTTCTTCACTGAGTTGTACTGGGAGACTGTTTATGTAAACAATGGACTAGTATTAGTGTTGTTGGCTGGCCTGATGATGCTTCCTGTTGCAGCGAAACATGTAGCCATACTTTGAAAAACAAGTACTACTATTGACTGAAAATTAAGGTATGTTGATAGAACAGCTGTTCTATAAAATAAAATGACAGTTAATGTAAACTATATTTTTAAATAAAATCTGCTACTTATTAACCTATAAAAGATACACGTTGACACACACATAAAAGAGAAACCTTATAAGTGTGATTTATGGAAGGTTGTATGGCTGTTCTATTACCTTTCATACATTTATACTAATATTATAAAGAGGTAAAGATTGTTTGTTTGCTTGTAAGTAGGGGGTAATCTCTGGCACTACTGAACAAATTGAAAAAAAATAGTTTTAATAATAAAAAACTACACTATCTCTGAGTACAATATAATTCATTTCGATAAAAACCTTTTTTTATTTCAATATTTGTAAATTTAGTCAGACATTTTTTTAGATTAGGCCTAGACTGGTAAACCAGCACATGTATTTACATTTATTACCATAGCAACCAATTGAATAAAATAAACAAATAACAGCACCGTTTACTCTAATATTTTCATTAAGAGCAAATTTCAAACTTTGAAGCATTTATTTGTACTTCTAACTTTTAGGTTAGGTTTTTATTAAAGTGTAAACCAGAGCCTTGCTGGTTCTTTTAACCTTTATTATAACGGCTGTTAAAAATATACGAAAGAATTTGATTTGATCATTTAACATTACTTACCATCTTATCTTTGGGGTTATTATTAATCCTACACCTTTATTATAAAGAAAACGTAACCTTATTATGCGTATAGAAGATTCCAATGTGGTTAGCGTGCGGAGCACGTAGGGGTTTCCCCTAGTAATAAATATAAGTGTCAGTTCAAAAAAGGTACCATTTTAAATGATTTCAACCATTCAATTTGTGGGTTTATGCAATGAGACGCAAGATAGAAAAGTCTTTAAATTAGCAATTTGATTTTGACCAGTAAATAGAGAAAACTTCGTTTAGCTATTTCAATAACATCAATTTGTAGTAAGGACGGAACTTTCTGTTCGTGCAGTTTTTAGGAAGTGAGAATAAAATTTACATCTTGATGTGAAAGTAAAAGAAAACTTTTGAAATAAAATACATCTAAAATGCTACATTTTTTTGTACACATTCATGTTTTATAAACAACACGACTTTTTCTTGAAATAATTAAACACGTCATAAACTAAGACCAGAATGTTTACCATCCCCACTAAGCCGTGTAACTGAAAGTTGAAGGGATTTAAACTGTACTGGAGTGTTTTTAGATGAAATCGCAGGGCTTAAGTGCTCCAGCAGCTTTGCGGTATGTGTCCCATTTGCACGTTGTAAATTGTCCGGCGTTTGGAGCGGACGAATTGTGTAAGCGTTGGTTCTGAAATCGTAGTTCACAGTACTGACATTTGTATTTAAAATATTTTGTTTGAATTATCTTCTCGCTTGACAAGTTACGAGTAAAAAATCAGAATGGTTGAATCTAGTAATAATGTCTTTCTAAGTCTTAAGTAGTTACGATTGTGTGCATTAATGTGAAAAACTATTTTGTTGATTGTTTTTGCATATACAGAGTGTTTATAAAGTCCCTTTAACACCCTTATTATTTTTATAACTGAAAATAAGTTAGCAGAACTTTGTATTTTTCTTGTGTTGCATAACAGGACAATTTTTTGCATATTAAAAGAGCTTATTAAAAGAGAAACACAATGGCGCAAACTAGATCTTAATATCTTGCTTCGTTTCAAAGTAATGTACAGTCAAAGTTCTGGAAAATAACATACAATCTACTTATTCCTAACATTAAAAAAGTAATAACCTACTATGATAACAATATCATTTTCCAAAACTTTGATTGTCCATTACTAAGATACTAAGCTCTAGATTGCGCCATTCTGTTTCTGTTTTAAGAAGCTAATCAGTGGTGTTAACATGACCTACCTTTATATTTGAAATTGTTAACCCTCCTCAAGCCCCCCAAAATCAAAAAGGTTCAGATATGTACAAAAAATCAAGATATATACAAAGTTGTGTTAATTTTCAATAACAAAAATAATAACGGGGGTTTGAGGACTTAATAAACACTCAGTAGGTTTGTTTTATTTGGGATAGAATGAGCTTGGATTGTTTACGTCTTTTGTTTTTGTTTATTTATGGTGGTAGGTAGACCAGACATAAGGTCGCTTTCTATTGTCATGCGGAGGCGCAGGATCTGTTATTTGTTCAACTGTAAATTCCTTAGGAGTGGTTAAAATAATTTTATTATTATTATTATTGTGTCCGTGAAAGACTATGGACAATGGACAGTTTCTGATAAATCGGATTGTTTTATTTAGAGTGAGTCCAAAATTGTCATCCAAGTAATAAATAGAACAAACTAATCGTCTCTTATTTTGTATTCAGCGCCTTGGTATGCGTTCAACCCAATTAATAATCGAACTTTCTATCGTGTGAATTATAAACAGAACCATAAATATCGATTTAATTACAATAGCGATGTTATCTAATGCGATAATAAAATGGCGTACGGGTTTACCTACAACCAATTACTCGCTTGTCTGAACTGAACACACTCAACAATATCAACGCGTTTATTGTCAGCACACTGTAACAATAAACGGTACCAGAAACCGGCACATACTTTCTCACAAACATATTTAAATTATTAACACGTTCACTGCTAAGGACGAACATGTGAGCTTGACACTGAACACTATGAGAAGCGGCAGACGCACAGTGCATTGCCAAACCCCGTATTGGGAAAATTTTCAATACACAGTGCATTACGGTCGCACATGTTCGTCCGCTTTAAAAAATAAAATGTCAGCTCCTAGCATAGGAAATACGAAATTTGCGTAGCAATGATCTCGTTAAACAGATTTATTGTAACTTCGTAATTGTATTAAAGTAGGAGAGGGGATACATTAAAGTAGGAGAGTGACTAATAAATATTATTATTATTATTAGCTAAACGAGAATGTTTATAAAGATGCGGTTTTTTGCATATATGGTAGGGTACATTAAGGGCCTACAAATAAGAAATTTTTTTATCAAAATCGTAAGAAGCCGTTTTTTTTTATAGAAAAATAATAACTTCTTTTTTGGGGGGTTTTTTGGCCTTTTTTCGTGCATCTATACAGGCCTAAATCGTTTGTTTGGTGCAAATTTGTTCGAAATCGATAGAATAGTTTTCTCTCTAGCTTTGTATACATACAGACAGACATTTTGTAGAAACCTCTTTTTTGGACTCAGTGGGTCCCAAAAAGGATATTTCCACAAAAATCTCAAAATCGATTTTTTTTGCGACCACTATACTTCCTCTATACTATAGTATAGTGAGAAAGTAAACTGTGTAGTTAATTGTGTTTTTAATGCAGTAATTGTCAAAATAAACATTTAAGCAGTTGTGGTTGGTTTTTATAACAGCTGATGTCGTCCCAGTTTGTTGAAGTTATTTACTGGTTGCTACGATAGTGAATCAATAATTTGGTCTATGTAAATCCTAGTTAAATATTTTCGCAAACCAATTTTTAATTATATATATATATATATAGACGGTGTGCACCAATTCAAGGTCTACTGAAAGTTATTATTTACAAAATAAATATTTTTCGTTCGAGAAAATATTTTCGTCTTGTAGATATGACTGATAATACGGCTAATTTTAAATAAAAAATAGTGTTTTCGCTTCTGGATCGTGTCGGCATCTGCGTCGATTCAGTAAATGTGAAAGAAGTCTGCTGATATCGGTACCACGGTATATAGAATACTAACGGTAGGGTTCACGCGCATCTACTCTTGACGTCATCGGTGTCCCCTACCAAGAGAAATGAAAATCAGATGTTTATTATCGATTGCGGTCGTATTAACAGAGTATATTATTATTATACATATTATGTGAAAAAATCAACAAGATACGTTAAATTATTTTATTTATAAATTATTATTATTAAATTTTTAGTATCGAAAACGTATATAATTTGTAAACAAAATTTTACAATACATTTTGTAAATGTACATATCCTTTGATATATTTCGATTTTAAATATTAAAAAAAAAATTAACTGGGTGTGCTTAAGACCACACGTTGGAAGTGATAACTTCTATGACTACGGGGATTTTTAACTCAATAAATGTGTACAATTATAAGGATTATAAAACTGTAGGCCTATTTGTTCAAATTGTTTATTTATATCCGTTATTATATATTTAAAGAAAGGTAAAAATATTATCTTTTAGTTACCTTTTATTTCATATTGATAGATCAAATGATTTAGAAGTTGTTAATATTACAGTAAAGCAATTAATAATCAAATATGTTATACAAAGATGTACGAATGTTTGCGAAGTTAAACAGTAGGTATCCTTCTTTAAATTTGTATAAACGAATATATTGATGATCAAAGGTTAGTTTTATATACAGTTTATAACCCCAAAGCAAATCTTATAACGTGTAGAAGCCCATATAACTTATAGTTATAGAAGCCTACATTAGTTGTATAACTAATATATAAGAAAATTAACATCACAAGAAATTTTATTGGTTGAAGTTGTAAACATAACCCCAAAATATAATCTACGCTGGGTTTTGTTTAAGAATTACAGATGATGGGCGAAATCAGCTGTTATATTATATTAACTAATTCTTATGTGTTAATTTGATTGCTATGCTAATAAATGTAAATAATGTATTAATAATATTCCCTCTCCACGATCTGACTTGTGTCTAAACAAAAGCGTGACGCGAGATCTCGCGAGAAATCTGGCGTGATGCGAGATCTCGCGGGAAATCTGGCGTGACGCGAGGTCTCGCGGGAAATCTGGCGTGATGCAAGATCTCGCGAGAAATCTGGCGTGACGCGAGGTCTCGCGAGAAATCTGGCGTGATGCGAGATCTCGCGAGAAATCTGGCGTGACGCGAGGTCTCGCGGGAAATCTGGCGTGATGCGAGATCTCGCGAGAAATCTGGCGTGACGCGAGGTCTCGCGGGAAATCTGGCGTGATGCAAGATCTCGCGAGAAATCTGGCGTGTCGCGAGATTTCGAAAACATAGCCAAGTCGAAAGTGCCCAACGGGCCAATAGAAGTTATCACTTCAAAAAGATTTTGATTCACAATAAAATTCTCTATGACTTATTATATTCATAACCCAATCCAAAATTAAAATAAATGTCAAATAATACAGAATAAATAAACGGTACCAGGAACTGGCACATACTTTCTCACAAACATATTTAAATTATTAAAGAGATTCACGGTGACTTGTAGAGTCTGGTAGGAGAGGTGATTTTGTATTAATGTTGTTTTCCCATAAAAATCCATAAAATAACGGAAAAACCAACTTTTCTCAAAAACGGCTCAAACGATTTTGATTAAAATTTTACAGTTTATAGTACTATAGGTCCCTAATAAACAATAAAATTTTAATCAAAATCGTTAGAGCCGTTTTTGAGAAAAGTTGATTTTTCTGTTATTTTAAGGGTTTTTATGGGAAAATTACCCTTAAAAATAAATAATTCACAAAAATGAAAAAAACACCTGGAGATACCGTGGATTAGTACCTCCATACCAAATTTCATCAAAATCGGACGACTGGTTTAGGCTCTAGGTCTGATAACATCCACACAGACACACAGACACACATACAGACACACCCCCAGACATCACTCCGAAAACCACTTTTTTAGGTTCAAGGGGACCCAAAATGGATATTTCCACCAAAAACTCAAACTCGAAAATTTTGACGAATACAATACTTTCTCCATATACTATGGTATAGGGGGAGAAAGTAAAAAAATATTGTTCACCATTTGTTGAATTTGAAATAGTAATTTTTTCTAATAGTAAAGATATTCAAATTGGTTGTAACAATCTGATTTGTTTAATATTATTATTAAAGATACGTTTCCTGTTTGTGGTTCAAATTTTATTAAAATCGGTTAAGTATTTTTAAAGTTATTCAATGTTTACATAAGGCTCCATGAGAAGCTTAAGAGAAACTGGGCACCGATGACGTCACGAGTTACTCCGCATCCACTCGTGAACCCTACCGTTAAGTATTCTATAAACCGTGATCGGTACTGTCGCTGTAACGGTGTCAATGTTTATCAGCCAATCATAGACTGACTGACATAGAACTAACGTGGAGTAAAAACTACACAAGATACGAATATGAAAATTTAAAGGTATATTCTTATGACGTCGTTGACATACGCTGAGAAGTTATTTTTCAAAATTCGTATTTTAAACCGTAAAAATAGTGAACATTCGGTTGTTCACTTCTAGCCATATATTATTACATATTTTAAAAAACAGCTGTTCAGATGAAAAGTTTAGCAAATCATTTTTGTTTACATTCATTACCACAGCAACCTAGCAAATTAAGAATCAGTTTGGTATTACTCACAGCCAACAGCATTTTTAGGTTAGATTAACAAACTATAAGCAAACACAAACAAAAATCTACGAAAAATGCTTACTGTATTATAATTTACTAGGGGAGACCATTGCGTGCTCCGCACGCCAACCCCCGATGGAACCTTCTAAAAACATATGTCATGTTTTATTTATAATAAAGGGGGTAGGATTAACAATAACCTCAAAACTAAGATGGTAAATCATGTTGGTTCAAATAAAATTATTTTCTATATTTTATCAACAGTTATAATAAAGGTTAAAAGAACCCAGTAAGGCTCAGTTGTAGGCCTACACTTAATAAAAAACCTAACCAAAAAGTTACTCATTATCAATTACCGTATATTATCATAAAATAGGTCTACTATATGTCTTATTTATTTTTAATTAGGATGTAACATAGGCTAGTGTTTTCTTATTTTTAAATTCCTTTACCCAAGTTTTTATTGGTTTGTGTGTGTTGAAACATGCGTTGGTTCAAAATAGGCCTAACTTAAAATATTATTTTGTATGTACTAAAAGCTGGACATCCGAATCAACTGTAATATCTGTTGGTTAAAAATCATTATTTACTTGTACAAAAGCAGCTGGATTAGTTTGTTTCTTATTATAAACAGCTGTTTTGTATAGAAATATTTTTGTAACCTCCTGAATACTATAAACATAATTATTTACATCCACGAAAGCAGCTGGATTAGTTTGTTTCTTATTATAAACAGCTGTTTTATATAGAAATGTTTTTTTTTTAAATTCGTTCCATGTTAATCTTAGGGGGAAAACCCGACCTTTGAGATTAGCTCACGCCATTAAGGATAAGAATTTTTGACATCTAAAACCTTATTGCAAAACTACGAAAGGAGACGAATTTTTTGAAACCTCAAACATTAAAATTGGTCCAGAATTAAGGGAGAAGTTGTGTTTACAAAAAACGGCTTCACGTATTATATATAAGGATTTCAAACGTGTGCTGTTACAAATTATAAATAATAAAATAAAACTTAACGTAATTTTAGGTTTGGCCTACAATGAACCAAGTGGAAATAATTTGGCGAATTTAGAATCAGGTCATTATTTTTCGCAACAACCGTTTTTTTCAGATTATGTAAAAACAAACAAAATACTTACTGTAGTGTAAGTCAAACCTCTGGTGTTACAAACTATATTGTTTCCTTTTGTTTGTAATATCAAAATTAGTTTGGAATGTTGATTATTTATTATTTAAATATTAATGGTGAAATTACAACGTATACCGCAATTTGAATTATTGCGGGGATGTTCGTGTTTATTTGGATCTCTGTCGGTTTAATTCACACAGATTTAAGTCACAGATAAATTGCGAATAACCTCTCGAAATAAAATAATCTTGGAGTCGTAATAATGATATTTCACGACATTAAAACTACTGGTATTTCAATAAAACTTTTCTGTTCGTGCAGTTTTTATTAAGTGAGAATAAAATGCACATCTTGTTGGAAAAGTAAAAGAAAGCTTTTGAAACAAAACACATGTAAAATGATAAATGTTTTTGTTTTTGTACACATTCACGTTTTATAAACAACATGACTTTTTGTTGAAATAATTAAACACGTCATAAACTAAGACGAGAATGTTTACCATACCCACTAAGCCGTGTAACTGAAAGTTGAAGGGATTTAAACTGTACTGGAGTGTTTTTAGCTGAAATCGCAGGGCTTAAGTGCTCCAGCAGCTTTGCGGTATGTGTCCCATTTGCACGTTGTAAATTGTCCGGCGTTTGGAGCGGACGAATTGTGTAAGCGTTGGTTCTGAAATCATAGTTCACAGTTCTGCCATTTTTCGTAAACATATTTTGTTTTAATTATCTTCTTGCTTTAAAGGTTAAGTAGCACTACGAGATTAAAATGTATGCAACGAGTAACCAATCAGAATGGATTGGATCTAATAAAAATTTCTTTCTAAGATTTAAATAGGTAGTCTTTTGTGTCGATAATTTACGCAAGCAGACAACATAGTCTAAATAGTTTAAGTTTCGTACCAAATACATTTTTAAGACCTTAAGGACCATTATGTGAGACAGCTTCATTAACAATACAAGGGCTGGTGAATAAATGAGAAATCCTCAGGGGGAATACAATTTAGATCATGCCTAGTTCATCTATACTAATATTATAAAGAGGTAAAATTCGTTTGTTTGTATGTACGGGGTAGTCTCTGGAACTACTGAACCGATTCAAAAAATACGTTTACTAATAAAGAGAAACACTATCCCTGAGTAACATAGGCTATAAGTTATTTTGATAAAACACATTTTTTTATTTCAATATTTGTATATTTAGTGGGGGGAAAATTTTAGGTTAGGCCTAGACTGATGAACTAATACATGCATTTACATTTATTACCATAGCAACCAATTGAATAAAATAAACGATAAAAGAGCTGTTTGCTCTAATATTTCCATTAACAGCTGATTTAAAACTTTGAAGCAATTATTTAAATTTCTAAATTTTAGGTTAAGTTTTTTTTAAAGTGTATAAACATGCACCTTGCTGGTTCTTTTAACCTTTACTATAACTGCTGTTATAAAATATACGAAATAATTTGATTTAAACGTTTAACATTATTTGCCATCTTAGCTTTGGAGTTATTATTAATCCTACACCTTTATTATAAAGAAAAGATAACATGATTATGTGTGCAGAAGGTTTCAAAGGGGGTGGAGTGCGGAGCACGCAGGGGTTTTCTCTAGTTATATTATAAAGTGGAGTATTTAAAAAAATTTATGATACGCCGTACAGATTTAAGTCACAGATAAATTATGAATAACCTCTTCAAATCAGATAATCTACGAGTCGTAATACCGATATTTTACGATATTACTTTTCGACCCGCTTACGAGCCAATAAGAGTTTAATAAAGATTTTACTGATGTAATTTAATTGTCCCTCCATACCATCCTTGCACTCTAGCGTCTCTTGTAGTAATATTGACTAGATGAATTTGTTTAATGTTATACATATTTCTTTCTGAGTCTAAAATTAAGATAAAATACACTCATTGGCAGTTGAAGTAAATTTTGTCCTCTTTCGTTAAGTTTTGATAATTATTGGGATATATTTTTTTAAATGAATAAAACATTGTTTTCAGAATTATTTAACTCAAAAACTTCTTTTTTTTATTTTAACAAAACATTACTGGTTTAACTTGGGTTTTAAAAGAAAGAAAAGAAAAAAAATTGAGCTAAGAAATAAAATACGATAAACAATTTTAAACTGTCAAAATAATAAGAGAGGCATAGAGTTTTATAGCTAAATATCAATATACATTC
This sequence comes from Philaenus spumarius, assembly GCA_018207615.1. Taxonomy (NCBI): domain Eukaryota; kingdom Metazoa; phylum Arthropoda; class Insecta; order Hemiptera; family Aphrophoridae; genus Philaenus; species Philaenus spumarius. Next base: position 143,986 of record JAGFPH010002738.1, on the reverse strand, counting down.
GTTGATTTTTATATAGAATAGAACTTGTTTAATTTAACACGCAGGTTCTTTAAAGCCATTAAAAGAGAAGAGGTGATGAAAGGGCAGCTGTTTCACAATGAACGAGGGTAACGATATAAATGGTTGGTTTTGTAAAGTGAATTCAGTAGGTTTCACAATTTGCATACTTTACCAAAGCCTCTAGCCGTCAATTCAATACAGAATGCCTTGTTAAATACCTAACATCATTGCTGTGCCATAGTATGTACTGGAGGGAAACTAGAATTTTAAAATTATGTAATCGGGAATTTATACATGCAAATGAGTTGAAACCGAAAATGTTATCAAAATTTGGCTGCTGCTTTGGAAGATGTGGATAAGAGTGTATTGTTGATGGATTTTGAGTGCACGACTAAACAGTTTTTCAAAAATATCTCCGACTGTGTTGGTCGTAGAAAAAAAAAAGGAAAATACTCGTAAATAGATAGACTATTGAACGGTTGGGGCATAGTTCCGTTAAAATACACCATAAAAAGAAAAAACCAACAATTATCGATATATATTATACTAGCTGACCCGTACGGCGTTGCCCGTGGTGTTGGTATTTTCAGTCTTTTTAACGTAATTGTATTCTTTTTAAGTGTTGAGACAGTGAGTGGTATTTGGCTTTTATATATAGATATTAAATAATAAAAGCACTATTGTCATAATAATAAAAGATCTGAAATTATGATTTTAGTAACTTTGATCCCCCCCAAACCCCTCCTAAAATTTCGAAATTTTTCATACCCTTTCTTAGTGAGCACTTAGAGGAAGCTACATGCCAAATTTCATTCCAATCCGTTCGGTAGTTTTGAAGAAATAGTTTTTTAATAACTTTGATCCCCAACAAACTCCCCCTAAAATTTCGAATTTTTTCAAACTCTTTCTTAGTGAGCACCTATCGCCCTAGAGGAAGCTACATACCAAATTTAATCAATCCGTTCGGTAGTTTTTGAGAAATCGTGATGAGTGAGTCAGTGAGTGAGTGAGTGGTATTTCGCTTTTATATATATAGATATAATGCATCGAATAATAATTCAATAAGCGGATTAAAATATATTTTGACAAAAAACTCCCCACAAAATTGTTTCTGTACTACTATTGTTATGTTTCAAATTTTAAATATAACCGGCCCGAGAAATCTGCTATAACAAAGCATTGCCTGGATGAAAGTCATTTTTTTTAATGTAGAAAACACAGTCCTTCTAAAGAACCTGATAAAACGGAATACTCTTGACGCTTTGGAAACTTTTTATATTAATAAAAATAGTAACATAATAGTACATAATGAACTAGGTCCCATTAAAACTCCTTTTACTGAAATAAATATCATACAAAATTTGCACTAAACAACAATTTGCCGTGTACAGTTGTTACATAATTAGGTAAATGTCTCATTACTCAGTTATTTATTATCCTATTTTAGCAAATAAAGTAAGATTTTGTTCGTCTTAAAATTCTACATTTTTTTATTACTGGTAACATTTTTTTATAAAAATTACGGTTTTCGTGAAATTTAACATCAAACATTTTAAATGGCCGCCATCTCGAAACTGTTTAAGATTTCGTAACGAAATTGTATACACTTGCTTTACCTACAAAGGTACACGGTTGTGCCAAATTTGAAGTTTTTATCTAAAATAGTACTCAAGTTATAGAATAATTTGTAAAAAACACAAACAGACGGACAGACAGAAAACTAGGCATTTCAGACCCATATTTATATGACTTTTTTGATTGGCTTGACCTAAGGAACAAATAGCCTACAGAAAATTGTCCCAGGGAGTTTGTAAACACCCTGTATATCTCGAACGCATTAGTAGATTTATTTGAAATTTTGCCTTATAGTCAATGCGAAGATATAGTTTGATAAAAAATAATCCACTTTTTACAATTTTAATATCAATTCAACAATTTTGCATTTGAATATGAATTACCATTTCAATAAGTGATAAAACCGGCGACAGGCTTACCCATCTTTAATAACTCAAATTCTTGTAGAACAGTCCGTGCAAGTAACAATGTGCTACATTAGCAGCTGTAAATTGCTTTAATAGAACACTATAAATTGAATCACAATTCGAAAAGACTATTGCTGTATTTTAATTTCGTTCCAACGAAAAGAAGGGCGTACAAGAGAAGTAAATTAAATTCGAAATTAAAAATATCTCACCAAATAAGACTAAATTATCTCCGTTTCGCTTGGGTAAATGCAATATTTAATGTCGGTGTTTTAATGAAATGCTTAATTTGCTATCCTTTCTGGCTCTTCGTTTTTCCCACAGTTTTATTTCAATAATAATAGTTGCTAATTTACCCTTCCATAATGAACTCGATTCGACTTTTATGATTCAATTAGTGTTTTTTGTAAATTATTCTTTTGATAAATTTACATAATAATGATCCTACAAATGTATAATTCTGTATAATTACATAATGTATTTACATCCTATTACTTAAAATGAACAATTCTTGTATCTATCTTTCTATCTTTGTATCTGTCGCGGATCTCGAAAACGGCTCTAACGAATTCAAAGAA
>JAGFPH010002738.1:119027-129482 GCA_018207615.1 Philaenus spumarius | reverse complement strand
TAAAAGACCATAGACCTATACTATTTATATTTTGTTGATTTGTATTTGTTAACATTGGGTTTTAAGTTTATGTTATTTTATTTTATTAAGTATTTAATTTCTTTTGTTTTTTATTTTTTTCATTAGGCCTATTAGTTTTTTTATATTTTATTTTATTATTATTATTTTAATTTCTGTTTTAGTGTTTATAGTTTTAGTAGACCAGTTTGTTATTTTTTGTATTTAATAGTTTTATAATTTATTGTTAAATTGGTTTTTATTGTTAATAATAGATACATATAGTAGATTTAATGTGGCTCCTCCCATTCCCCCACCCCCACCAGGTCGGTCTTGGATTAACCAGTATGGGGGGAGGGCGTGTTCAGTATATATAGGTTGTAATATTTTATGTATACTTTAGTAGTGTTAAAACCCTCTGAGGATGGATGACCATGTCATCGAAATGTACATAAGGGTAAGGTATTTGTTACTTACAATTTAGTTGTTTAGTTATAGTTTTTGCTCCTTGTTTTGTGGTTCTCGTTTTATTTAAATCAGTGTAAAATTGTTATATATACGTCTTCGCAATTTAACGGTCCCATTCTACGTCTGATTTAGTCCTAATTTGGTACAAACGTTGGGTTCTCTAAGACTAGTTCGTTAGCCATAACAATGTAACAACAGGAAGCACTATTTTTACTAGAAGTAACAATGTTTTAAGATTTTTGTACTAGAATGACACTTTTTAGAAGTTATATCTAAAACTAGCTGGCCGGGAAGTAACTTTTTTTTTAGATTTTTCCTACGAGAATGAATTTGTTTTTGTTTTTTTCTACAAATATACACGTAGGATGTTATTCTGCACATTCTGTTTTTTTACGCGACCTTATAGCTAGTTTGGTTCCCCCCAAATCGATCAAAATGTAAAATATCATAGAAGTACCCGGTTCAAAGCCATGTGGTGGATTCTACCGTGGGGTTGTCGTGCAAAGCGCGCAATACTTTGTGTGTTGAAAATACTCCCAACATGGGGGTTGGCGTGCGAAGCACGCAATGAATTGTGTATTGAAGATTTTGCAGGTATTCCGCCGTGAATAGAACTATTTCCCAAATTGTTGGTTGAAACCCTAAAACATAGGCCTATAAACGTAATTTTGGAAATTTGCTCAACTCACGTCAGCGGTTCAGCTGCGTGGTCGAATTATTCTATGTAGCATTTAATTTATGAAATGAACCGAATTTTAGCTTTCCAGCTGTTTGGTAAGTAAATAATGAATAGTTATTGTTTTAGGGGTTGGTAAGGCCATTCCAAGTCTTAAACGTAAATAACACAAATGCGAAACTTCTAATGTAGAATGTATCACGTAGGAAATAATTGTGCAAAATAACAGCTCTTTGTTCTCTTGGGAATTAAGGCTGTATTGTGTTAGGGTAGTTACAACATACATTATAACCCCTTACTTGTAAGTAATCAAAACATGTGTTACGACTTTAGCTCAGCACACAAACAAATTGGATTATACATTAAACACAACAATAATATCTTTAACTTAGCTATTCTTTATCCGTTTGTTTTGACAGTTACACCATCCGATAGGAAATTAAAAGTGCTACAAAAAAGGTGTCTAGACATGTTTTGTTAAAATGTAGGCCTACGGTTATTGGGTAATTTAGGTTTAAAATTTTCAAACAGTCGCCGTTTTGAAATAATCTCTAATTTTATTTAAAATATAATATATCATTACTAGCTGTCCGATGCGGCTTTGCACGGATAGACAAATCAAAGTTAAATGTATATTAACAACAAAATATATTATATCAATAAATATATTACACTATGTATTTCTTATGGGATTTTTAGTAACTTTGACCCCCACAAACCTCCCCTAAAATTTAGATTTTTTTTTATAAAACTCTTTCTTAGCGAGCACCTAGGGCCCTAGAGGAAGCTACATAGTAAATTTCATTCCAATCAGTTCGGTGTTTCTTTTTAGTAACTTTGACCCCCAAACCCCCCCCCCCCTAAAATTTAGATTTTTTTTTAAAACCTTTTCTTAGCGAGTTCCTAGGGCCCTAAAGGAAGCTTCATACCAAATTTCATTCCAATCCGTTTGATGGTTTTTTGTAGTAACTTTGACCCTCAAACCTCCCCTAAAATGTCGATTTTTTTAAAAGCTTTCTTAGCAAGCACCTTTGGCCCTAGGGGAAGCTACATACCAAATTTCGTTCCAATCCGTTCGATGGTTTTAGAGAAATCGTGATTTTGTAACTTTGAACCCCCTTCCAAAATCCCCTAAAATTTCGAATTTGTTAAAACCCTTTCTTAGCGAGCATCTATGGCCCTAGAGGAAGCTACATACCAAATTTCATTCCAATCCGTTCTGTAGGTTTGATAAATCATGATTTAGTAACTTTGACCCCCCTAAAACCTCCCCTAAAATTTCGAATTTTCGGAAACCCTTTCTTAGTACGCGTCTAGAGCCTATAAAGAGTATTAGTGCATAATTTCATGTTTGTAGGCCTCGTGCTTTGGAGAAAATGTTATGAGTCAATGAGTCAAATGGTATTTGGCTTTTATAAGTATAGATAATAAAAATAGGATATTATTCTGCAAATCTCTCAAAATCGATGAATATGCAAAATATGATAAATGTACCCTTTTTCCACTGCGAGCATAATTCAAGGCCGCAAAACTTAATAAGATAATAGGTTAATAAGATGAAAACTCGGAAAGCGAGTGAACTGGTTCCGGAGGCTAATGTGGAGACAAATTCTACTAATTTATTTCACACACGTAGGCCGCTCTTCATCGCCTCCGCCAATTGGCCAATTTACTAAATACTTTTTGAAAACCTAAAACATATAAACTTAATTTAGGAAAACACAACTCACTTTTGCGTTTCTGCACGTGATTGAATTATTTTTTATTCAAATAAACGACCTATCACGATCAGTGTGAATGGAGTATAATCCAATTTGCTAGCGACACTACTTTAAGTTTCCATCTGGCTTAGTTCAAAATTTAAAGCATAAGGTATAAATCAATACTTCGATGAAAATAATTTAACAATAATTTCTAATAAGACAAAGTACAACGCCAAAATTTTATTATCTACTAGTGGACCCAGCAATGCTTGTAACTGCTTGATTTAATTTAAAAGGTTGTTATTCCATTTCATCGATTTAAGTAATCGAATTGCCAAATGGTTTTTATGCCACTTAAGAATATACTACACAAACATGACGTGTTGATAAGCTTTTTATACGAACAGCTGTTTTTGTGCGCTATGGTCTTGAGTCCATACAAAAGATGCTGTTTAGTTTTTTCCAAATTTGAAACTTTTTCGGGAAACTTTTCAAATTTTTCTTTATATAAAAAACTATTTCGGACTATTACGAACATTTTAAAACAAAAAATAGCCAAATTGGTCCAGCCGTTCTCAAGTGATGCGCTTACAAAGGAACAGCAATTCATTTTTATTATACAGATTAATAATAATTGACAATTTCTTCTCAATAGCTAATAATGCTGTCTGTATTTCAAGCCAAGTTCAACCATTTAGTCTTGATATATTTCACATATATGAAATTCCTCTCTGTATATAAATTTCATAAAATCTTATACAGATTTTATTTAACTTGTATTTATTTTATAGCTTAGAGTTTAGAGCAAGAAGAATTTCCTGCATAATATCTAAAGAATTCAGTAGTCATTCCACTTATAAAATGGCTATCAACATCTGGCAAACTATAGACCAATATTTCTATTATCCGTATTATTTAAAATATTAGATTCTTCAACTTTTTTATATCACAGGGTTTTTGTTGCATTTCAATTTGTTTTTTTTGAGATGCTGGTGATTCCTCGAAAACGTTTTTAAAAAAAACATTTTGATTCCGTGGATGAATGCTTCAAATCTTCAGCATTTTTTGTAGGTATAAAAAGGCATTTGATACGATAATCCTGAATAATCTGTGGGCTGCAGGAGTAAGAAGGCTACCACAGAGATGGTACAGGAGCTATTTATTAAATAGGAAACAGTTTGTGAAGACATCGGACTCTCTTATCCAGCAGGTGGTGCTAAGGTGTTCCCCATTGTTAGTTCCTGTGGCCGCGTTTTTTTTTATATGCAAAAGATTTGTGTTATGCCAAATTGAATGTCGTTTTGACCGCTTTTGCAGATGGTAGTAGGCGGTGGGTCGCCGTTAGCGGTAACATGGGCTCTACGTTTTTTGCACCAGGTTACGACAGATGACGACGCCATCTTGTTTTTGATGACGTAATATGCACTGAATTCCTTTGGATGATAATATAATGTGGATAAAATGTATACAAATGTTTTAGAGTGTATAAGTAAATAATATGGAAGAAAGGGTGGGCATGCCTTTGTTAGTTAACCTAAGTTAGAAGTATATTTGACGCTATATTGCAACACAATGTGTATTTTAATATTAAGTTATATACACATCTAACCTAGTATTGTTGTATTAATTTATATACATATTTTTACTATAATATAAATTTGTATACATTACTTTTAAAAATAAATACGCACCCTCTAGTGTTATAATAAAATACATTTTATTCATGCTTTATTGAACCTGATTAAATTGAGCAATTACTGCCATCTTTTAACTTCGACGATCAGTATACTCCATTTTATCTGAAAGTCGTTATCTGTGAAATCAGAACTTATTAACTCCTATAAAAGCGAGTGTACGTCCGCACGTACGTGAGTAACATCATTGTATTTGGATAACCTAATAGAACTCCGATCCAATGCAATATTTCGTTCCACTGGAAATTCGACGATAGTGGCGCTATATATTGGAGAAACGACTGAGGTTATAAACTGTATTTAAATGCAACCTTTTATCATCAATGTTTATTTGTTTATACAAATTTAAAGAAGAGATACCTATTAGTTTAACAGCTGATTTCACCCATCATTTGTAATACTTAAACAAACTCAGTGTAGATTGTAGTTTGGGGTTATGTTTACTACTTCAATCGTAATAATTTCTTGTGACGTTGATTCTTTTTACATATGAGTTATAGAACTATTGAATACTATAATATACATTATAATATTTCCTTTGAGGTTATAAACTGTATATAAATACCACCTAATATCATCAATGTATTTGTTTTTACAAATTTAAAGAAAAGATACCTATTAGTTTAACAGCTGATTTCACCCATCATTTGTAATAAAACAAACTCAGTGTAGATTGTAGTTTGGGGTTATGTTTACAACTTCAATCGTTATAATTTCTTGTGAAGTAGATTTTTTGTAATATGAGTTATAGAACTAATGAATGCTATAATATACATTATAATATTTCCTTTGATGTTATAAACTGTATATAAATACAACCTATTATCATCAATGTTACTTATTATCAAGAGTTACTTATTAGTTTAACAGCTGATTTGACTAATCATTTGTAATACTTAAACATACTCAGTAAATAATACGAGTAAAAAATCACATTCGTACATCTTCGTATAACACATAAACATATGCGATTATAAATGTCTTCACTATAATATTAAGTACCTGGAGACCGAGCTAAAGCTCGATTATAAGCAATTATGATTATGATTTCAATAATAAATATTGGATTATTGAGTTTTGAGGTTAGGCCTATAACATTAAACAACTAAATAAAGGGTATATACAACATTAGGCTTACCTGTAATAAAAATACAGTTTAAAGGATTAACCACAATCTCAACGCTATGCCTCAGAAATAAGTCAGGCCTAAATTAAAGTATTATTTCAATATCGATTTATTCCTAGGGCCTAGTTCACTTACGTCAATAACTACTATTATTGCAAATTTCCGTGAACATCGTTTAGGTTAGGCCTATAACATTAAACAACTAAATAAAGGGTATGTTTATTATGTATTCGTTGCCATGGTAACTATAAATAGATACAACATTAGGCTTACCTCTAATAAAATATACAGTTTAAAAGAAAGCAGATGATTATTGTAATGGCATTGAAAACATTTGCATCAGCTGTGCTTTGTATTGTTTAAAATGGACAAATTTCACTTTTTAATTTAATAAAAAGACGTAGAAAACGAATTTTCCCAGACTGGTGACCATTTCCAATCGATTTCTCGTGGCCAAAAGCCTAATATAAAATCAAAAAATCAAAAATCCTTAGACGGAGATTCCAGATCCATTTAGCAGACAAACAATTATCTCTCGCTTTAGAAGATAAGATAACTTCTAAATCATTTAATCTATCAATATGAAATAAAAACAATCAAAATAATTGTATCTTTCTTTAAATTTATAATAACGTATGTAAATACATTTTTTTAACAAATACGCCTACAGTTTTATAATCCTTATATTTTACACATTTACCGAGATAAAAATTCCCGTCAGCATAGTTAGGTAGGCCTATATAACTAGGCCTTAATGTTGTTTTTAAATAGTTTATTTTTTAAATGATGTATTTCTGATGTGTATCTAATTATGTGTATGTGATTTTTCACGTTGGCTTACTAGTATTTGATAAAGACAAACACTATTAATGGAGTTTAAATGAAAAGGTAAACTAAACAATTCACTTAAAATGGACGAGTTTCTAAAAGGTTTAATAAATGAATGTCTTACATTTATTTCGCTCGTAGGTAAATATGAGTAAACTCTTTCAGAAAAGACATTAACTTCGTAATATGTTCATATTAAATGAAGAAAGGATGCACGAGGGAACGAAATTAATTTAAATACTTCTTACAAAATGGAACTAATGTATCCCGGCCTCGCCTAGCAAAATGAAATAATTAATGTTAGAGCTTTATTAAAATTCTTTCCCTTTATTTCCCAAACAATTAGCCTTTCTTTATATTACTGGATATTATGCATTTAACTGTTTTTACAAAATTAAATCTTTTATGTTTTAAGTTTGCCAGCTGTGATTACCTTCAGAACAGATCTACTTGGTTAGTACAGAAACTAATTAGAGGCTTTCAGCTCTTTTATGAAAGTTGTGAAAATTGTTCGCAATAATATTATAACCTTTTGAATTTGTAAGGGTGTTTTTTTTAAAAATTAAATTTGCGTTTTTTTTTTTTTGTAGTGTAGTACACTTGTCGATTGATTAGAGACACACTTTCTCTAATAATTGATATTATTTTAATGTCTTCACTTTGACCCGGTTAGAATAATTTATTAGGGGAGCAGAGTCTAGGGTTGGTAAATTGGTATAGGTACGTAACCGCGTTTTAGTTTCCACCTGCAGACTGGATGACTCTTCTAGCCTCTCTTTCACGTGTGCCTCCTCTTTCTAGTTCATAGTTGACTCTTCCAGCTTGTTTCCTTTGGCTATAAATTTTATTAGCGAATATCCATAGGAAAAATGAGCTAAAATTGCAGTTATCCTTATGGTAAGACCCAAGGTCGGGAGTAGCAAATGAGCACCAATCATGGTCCCCAGAACACGTTTTGGGGTGTCATTAAAAATAATATATATTATATATACAGGGTGGAACAAAGTTAGTGTTAAAAACTTCGGTAAATGATTTTATGGGACAAAATAAATAGACGATCAAGAATAATATTTTGTTCAAAAAACGCTTCATTTTACAAATATCCGCCATTTTGTTTCTTTTACTAAATAATTAATATCTAGAGAACCGTTTAACCGATTGAGTTCAAACTTGGCACGAAGTTTAACCTAACAATGATCTATCTTAAGAAAAATAAGCGATTATATCTAATCATGTATTTCAAAATGGCGGCTGTTTGAATATTTCAAACCTAAATTACTCAAAACCCGTACATTTTAACAAAAAATGACAAAACACCTTTTTTGTAGCCTTCTTGATTCCCCATCGGTTGGTGTAACTGTTAAAACAATCGAATGAAGGACAAAGCTAAGTTATGTGTAATAATTGGTTTATTCAACCCGGCATCCTAAACCAACACAGTAAATACTACCTTAACTAGTATTCTTCATCCGATTGTTTTGAAAGTTAAATCGTCTGATAGGGAATTAAAAGGGCTACAAAAAAGATACCTTGACACTTTTTGTTAAAATGTACGGTTTTTGAATAATTTAGGTGTGACATTTTCAAACAGCCACCATTTTAAAGCGCACAATTGGATATAATCTATTTTTTTTATTAAGATAGATCTTAGGAAAAATATTATTCTTCATTTTCTAATTATTTTGACCCATAGAACCATTTCCCGAAGTTTTTTAAACTAATTTTGTTCCACTATATGTGTTTGCACTCTAGTGGCCGCATTTTAAGCCCAATTTGGTTTAAATTTGTACTCATGTTGGTTGTCTACGTCGCTCGGACAAGTTCGTTAGCCAAAAAAATCCAACAATCGGAAGCACGTTTTTTTTGTTGACCGGAAGTAAATATTTTTTTAGATGTTTCCTACGAGAATGAATTTGTTTTTGAGTTTTGCTACAAATATGAATGTAGGATGTTATTCTGCACATATTGTTTTTTTACGCGACCTTATAGCTCGCTTGGTTCTCCCAATATCGATCAAAACGTAAAATACCATAGAAGTACCCGGTTCAGAGTCATGTGGGGAATTCTACCGTGGAGTTGGCGTGCTAAGCTCGCAATGCATTGTTAATTGAAGTTACTCCCAATACGGGGGTTGGTATGCGAAGCACGCAATGCTTTGTTTATTGAAGATACTTCTAATATGCGGAATGGCGTGCGAAGCACGAAATGCTTTGTGTATTGAAGAAACTCCCAATATGCGGTATGACGTGCGAACCATTATGCAGCTTCTCAGACCTATTTCCCAAATTATTGGTTGAAACTCTAAAACATAGTCCTATAAATTTAATTTTGGAAATTTGGTCAACTCACGTCAGCAATTTATTATGTGAGAATAAAATACACATCATGATGGGAAAGTAAAAGAAAGCTTTTGAAAAAAAATACATGTAAAATGATACATGTTTTTGTTTTTTTACACATTCTTGTTTTATAAACAACAGAACTTTTTGTTGAAATAATTAAACACGTCATAAACTAAGACGAGAATGTTTACCATCCCCACTAAGCCGTGTATCTGAAAGTTGAAGGGATTTAAACTGTACTGGAGTGTTTTTAGATGAAATCGCAGAGCTTAAGTGCTCCAGCAGCTTTGCTGTATGTGCCCCATTTGCACGTTGTAAATTGTCCGGCGTTTGGAGCGGACGAATTGCGTAAGCGTTGGCTCTGAAACCAAAGTTCACAGTACTGCCCTTTTTCGTAAAAATATTTTGTTTTAATTATCTTCTCGCTTGAAAAGTTACACGAGCTTGAAATGTGTACAACGGGTAACCAATCAGAATGTATTGGATCTAATAAGAATGTATTTCTAAGATTTAAGTAGGTAGTCTTTCGTGATGATAATTTATGCGAGCAAACATTTTCTAACTATTTTAAGTTTTGTACCAAACACTTGGTAAGGACCTTAAGGACCATTATGACAGACAACTTCGTTAACAAAACAAGGGCTTGAAAATAAATGTGAAAACTATATTGTTGATTGTATAAACTTTAAGGGGAATACCATTTTATTTAGATCACGCCTAGTTCGTCTATACTAATATTATAAAGAGGTCAAATTCGTTTGTTTGTTTGTTTGTATGTTCGGTGTAATCTCTGGAACTACTGAACCGATTTAAAAAATAGTTTTACTAATGAAGAGAAACACTATCCCTGAGAAACATAGGCTATAAGTCATTTTGACAAAAAAAAAAACAAAAAAAAAAATTTTTATTTCAATATTTGTATATTTAGTGGAGGGACAATTTTAGGTTAGGCCTAGACTGATTAACTAATACATGTATTTACATTTATTACCATAGCAACAAATTGATTAAAATAAACGATAAAACAGCTGTTTGCTCTAATATTTCCGTTAAAACCTGATTTCAAACTTTAAAGGAATTATTTAAATTTTTAACTTTTAGATTAAAAGTTTTTATTAAAGTGTAAACATGAGCCTTGCTGGTTCTTTTAACCTTTATTATAACTGCTGTTATAAAATATACGAAATAATTAGATTTTTACATTTAAAATTATTTCCCATCTTATCTTTGGGGTTATTATTAATCCTACACATTTATTATAAAGAAAAGATAACACGGTTATGTGTGTAGAAGGTTCCAACGGTGGTGCCGTGCGGAGCACGCACGGGTTTTCTCTAGTTATTTTATAAAATGGAGTATTTTCAATTTTTTACGATACGCCATACACATTTAAGTCACAAATAAATTACGAATAACCTCTTCAAATCAGATAATCTAAGAGTCGTAATACTGATATTTTACGTCATAACTTTTCGACCCACTTACGACCCAATAAGAGTTTAATAAAGATTTTACTGATGTAATTTAAGCGTCCCTCCGTTCCATCATTGCACTATAGCGTCTCTTGTAGTAATATTGACTAGATGAATCTGTTTAATGTTATACATATTCCTTTCTGAGT
>JAGFPH010002738.1:94091-114106 GCA_018207615.1 Philaenus spumarius | reverse complement strand
GGGGGTCAAAGTTACTAAATCACGATTTCTCCAAAACCACCAAACGGATTGGAATGAAATTTGGTATGTAGCTTCCTCTAGGGCCCTAGGTGCACGCTAAAAAGTTTTTAAAAAATTCGTTATTTTAGGGGGGTTTGGGGGGGGTCAAAATTACTAAAAAAAGAACCAACGAATGGATCGGAATGAAATTTGTTATGTAGCTTCCTCTATGGCTGTAGGTGCCAGCTAAGGAAGGTTTTTAAAAAATTCGAAATTTTATTGAAGTTTGGGGGAGGGGTCAAAGTTACTAAAAATCCCCATAAGAAATAAATAGTGTAATATATTAATTGATATATATATATATATTTTTTTTTTAACTTTGATTTGTCTATCAGTGTAAAGCCGGAACGGGCCAGCTAGTAATATGTATATATATAATCCAAAATTCCACTCACTGACTTACTCAGTGGGGCTTTGAGGGTTTGGGGGTGACAAAGTTACTAAAAATCCCCATATTTAACTTTTATTTGTCTCTCCGTGCAAAGCCGGATCGGGCCAGCTAGTATATATATGTTTTAAAAGCACATACAAACCCACACACACACATTACTACTTTACCCTACTACCATTTCTCAATAAATAGGAAGGCTTAAACATTTTTTTCGATAGCTCCCAGTTGTGGCCGTAAAAATTTTAAACAAATTTTCAGAATTAAATCATGTATTTATTTTATAAACATACATATTTTCGCCCTGATTTGTATAAAGATCTGATGATTTTGCATTATAAGTAAAACAATATATATAGAGAGAAATTTAGATTTTTCTATATTAGGATGTATTTTAATAGAAATATAATCCAAAAGTTCGATAGTCTATTCATTTACGAGTATTTTCCCTTTTTTCTACGTCCAATACAAAAGCCTGAAATATTTTAAAATGAGTGTAGCGATGCACTCGAAATGCATCAACAATGCACTCACATGCTCTTTTCTATCAAACCCGCAGCCCTATTTTGCTCTGATTTTAGATTTCAACTCACTTGCATTTATAACAAAAAATCTCTGTAAATAAAAATGAATGTTTGTTTCTTTATCCTCTGTAAACTCAAAACCTATTCGACCAATTCAACTAAAAATTGAACCATTTATCCACATCATTGCCAGAAGTGTTTAGCGTTACAATTACTACAGTTTAAGAAGTTGAAATGGGGTTGCTACCCCTATACAATAAAATATAAATAAAACTATCTTCCTACAAGCTATAAATCTGAAATTATTAGCGAATTTCCATACGAAAATGAGCTATTGCAGTGGCCCTCATGGTAAGACCCAAGGTCGGGAGTAGCAAATGAGCACCGACCATGGTCCCCAGAACACGTTTTGGGGTGTCGTTAAAAATCATATGTAGGCCTATATATGTGTTCGCACTCTAGCGGCCGCATTTTAAGTCCGATTTGGTTCAAATTTGGTACATATGTTGGTTGTCTACGTCACTCGGAAGAGTTCGTTAGCCGAAAAAATATAACAATCGGAAGCACGTTCTTTGACCGGAAGTAACTATTTTTTGAGATTTTTCCTACGAGAATGAATATTTTTTTGAGGTTTTTCTAAAAAATACAAATGTAGAATGTTATTCCGCACATTTTGTTTTTTTACGCGACGTTATAGCTCGCTTGGTTTCTCCAAAATCGTTCAAACCGTAAAAAAGTACCCGGTTCAAAGCCATGTGGTGGATTCTACCGTGGTGTTGGCGTGCGAAGCACGCAATGCATTCTGTATATAAGATACTCCCAATACAGGGGTTGGCGTGTGAAGCACGCAATGTTTTGTGTGTTGAAGATACTCCCAATATTCAGAATGTTGTGCGAAGCACGCAATGCTTTGTGAACTGAAGATACTCCCAATACGCGGAATGAAGTGCGAACCATTTTGAAGCTATTCAGCAATGTCGTGAATAGACCTATTTCCCAAATTGTTGGTTGAAACCCTAAAACATAGGCCTATAAATTTAATTTTGGAAATTTGCTCAACTCACGTCAGCGGTTCAGCTGCGTGGTCGAATTATTTAATATTGATATTAAGTCAAACAGATGAAATAGAATAACTACCCTTAAAGAAATAATAATAGTATATACACTTACTTTTTTTATTTCATCATAAACAACTCAACTAATTTCACTAACATTTCACAATATACACATATTTTTACCAGGATTGTTTAAAGAATATGGTCACCACAATATAAGAAATATAAAGGGCAGCTACCCCTATACGATAAAAATAAATTTCACTAACTTAATACGAACTATAAGGCTAAAACTAGTTAATATTATTCGTAAGTGATATAAAACCAATTTGCGATTAACTAGACAATTTAAGTCAAAGTTATCAATTTTAAGAACTACACTTAAAATTAAATCCAATAGCGAGGCATGGTCGGGTCCACTAGTAATTATTAATAAAAACTTCTCGATTAGTTTAAACAACTTCCGAGCAACTTTTAAATTCTAGTTTCACTCCAGTACATACTATGGCACCGCAATGATGTTAGGTATTTAACAAGGCATTCTGCTTTAAATAGACGGCTACAGGTTTTGGTAAAGTATGTAAATTGTGAAACCTACTGAATTCACTTTACAAAACCAACCATTTATCTCGTTACCCTCGTCCATTGTGAAACAGCTGCCCTTTCATCACCTCTTCCCTTTTAATGGCTTTCAAGAACCTGAGTGTTAAATTAAACAAGTTCTATTCTATATAATAATCAACGAATGTATATTGATACTAAGGGAAACCCCTGCGTGCTCCGCACGCCAACCCCGTTGGAACCTTCTATACACAAAATAACGTAATGTTTTCGTTATAATAAAGGTGTAGGATTAATAATAACCCCAAAGCTAAGACGGTAAATAATGTTAAATGTTCAAATCAAATTATTTCGTATATTTTATAACAGCAGTTATAATAAAGGTTAAAAGAACCATTAAGGCTCAGGTCTACACTTTAATAAAAACCTAATCCAAAAGTTCGAAATTCAATGTTTGAAATATTATTGTACAAAGCTTTTAATGGAAATATTAGACCAAACAGCTGCTATCTATTATTTTATTCAATTGGTTGCTATGGTAATAAATGTAAATACATTTGTTGATTAATCAGGATAGGCCTAAACTAAGAATTTTTCCGACAAAATTTAAAAATATTGAAATAAAAAATGTTTTTATAAAAATTAATTATATCCTATGTTAGTCGGATAGTGTAGCTTTTTATTAGTAAAACTATTTTTTTTTTCAGAGATTACCCCCTACATACAAAAAAAAATTACCTCTTTATAATATTAGTATGGATTTAGCTATAAAACTCTCTGCCTCTCTTATTATTTCGATAGTTTTAAATTGTTTATTGTATTTTATTTCTCAGCTAATTTTTTTTTTTTTTTTTTAACCAAGGTAAACCAGTTAAGTTTTGTTAAAATAAAAAAAGAAGTTTTTGAGGTAAATAATTCTGAAAACAATGTTTTATTAATTAAAAAAAAATTATCCCAAAAATTATAAAAACTGAACTAAACAGGGCAAAAATTTACTTCAAATGCCAATGAGTGTATAGTATCTTAATTTTAGACTCAGAAAGGAATATGTATAACATTAAACAGATTCATCTAGTCAATTTTACTACAAGAGACGCTATAGTGCAATGATGGAAAGGAGGGACGCTTAAATTACATCAGTAAAATCTTTATTAAACTCTTATTGGGTCGTAAGTGGGTCGAAAAGTTATGACGTAAAATATCAGTATTACGACTCTTAGATTATCTGATTTGAAGAGGTTATTCGTAATTTATTTGTGACTTAAATCTGTATGGCGTATCGTAAAAAATTGAAAATACTCCATTTTATAATATAACTAGAGAAAACCCGTGCGTGCTCCGCACGGCACCACCGTTGGAACCTTCTGCACACATAATCGTGTTATCTTTTCTTTATAATAAATGTGTAGGATTAATAATAACCCCAAAGATAAGATGGGATATAAATTAAAATGTTAAAATCAAATTATTTCATATATTTTATAACAGCAGTTATAATGAAGGTTAAAAGAACCAGCTAGGCTCATGTTTACACTTTAATACAAACTTTTAATCTAAAAGTTAAAAATTTAAATAATTACTTCAAAGTTTAAAATCAGGTTTTAACGGAAATATAGAGCAAACAGCTGTTGTATCGTTTATTTTATTCAATTGGTTGCTATGGTAATAAATGTAAATGCATGTGTTAGTTAATCAGTCCAGGCCTAACCTAAGATTTTCCCCCTACTAAATATACAAATATTGAAACAAACCATGTTTTTTTTTTGTCAAAATGACTTATAGCCTATGTTACTCAGGGATAGTGTAGCTTTTTATTAGTAAAACTATTTTTTAAATCGGTTCAGTAGTTCCAAAGATTACCCCGTACATACAAACAAACGAATTTTACCTCTTTATAATATTAGTATAGACAAACTAGGCGTGATCTAAATAAAATTGTATTCCCCTTAAAGTTTATACAATTAACAATATAGTTTTCACATTTATTTACCAGCCCTTGTATTGTTAATGAAGCTGTCTCTCATATAGACCAGGGCTGATGCATTTTTGAAGAAACAAAATTAACAGCTTGAGACCTACTGGAAGAGGAGCAAAATATTGTTCGAATGACGGGAAAAATAATTTAGAGTCGACAAAATGGAGAAGGGGTGAATTTTTAGGGGTTAAAAGTGGTATTTCACGGTTTTTCGCAATTTGCAACGAAAGTTAACCTCCTATCGAAAAACGTTAAATATCAAAGTTGTTGATAATAAAAAGATCTAAACCTTTTGTATTTAACGTTTATCCACAAAACCTCAAATTTTCCGGGAAAATGAGAAAACCCAATTTTTCAGTTTTGAATTTTTTTCTCGCACAAAAATCATGTCCTTGTTTATTCTTTGCAGCCCTACCTATTAACGTAACATGACATTAATATTCTCGAAAGGTTCAACTGTTAATTTCAATAGTTTTAATAAATACAATAAAAAATATGAGTTAAGAACAAAAAATAAATGTAAAAAAATTGATTTTTTAAAATCTGTTTTTTCATTTTATGGCGTTTTTTGGAAAAATTTTCCATAGTAGTCTTTTATTACACAATCTAAAAGTAGATGCTTTAAAGGAAAAATGCCGGCTGGTAAGCTTGAAAAGACAAACTTTATCGGTGAAACTTTTCAGTTGAAAATGAGGTCATTTTTTCGGAATTTGTCGATCAAAAAAGATGAAAAATCTGTATTTTGCTACAAAAAAATTACGGTTTACTTGAAACATAATAAGTTATATTTTCACGAAAGTTCGTGAGAAAAAATAAATTTTTGCGTGAAAAAAAAATTAAAACTGAAAAATCGGTTTTTCCGATTTTCCCAGAAAATTTGAGGTTATGTGGTAAAATGTAAGGTACAAAAGTTGTAGATCTTTTTATTATAAACAACTTTGGTATTTAACTTTTTTCTATAGGAGGTCAACTTTCGCTGCAAATTGCGAAAAACCGTGAAATACCACTTTCAACCCCTAAAAATTCAACCCTTCTCCATTTTGTCGCCTCTAAATTATTTTTCAAGTCATTCGGAAAATATTTTGCTCCTCTTCCAGTAGGTCTTATGTTGTTAATTTTTTTTTAGTTTTTGTATTTTTTGGTGTCCATCAGCACGGGTCTAATAATGGTCCTAAAGGTCTTACCAATGTATTTGGTACGAAACTTAAAATATTTAGAATGTGTTGTCTGCTTGCGTAAATTAATTATCGACACAAAAGACTACCTATTTAAATATTTAAATCTTAGAAAGACATGTTTATTAGATCCAATCCATTCTGATTGGATACTCGTTGCATACATTTCAATCTCGTAGTGCTACTTAAATTTTCAAGCAAGAAGATAATTCAAACAAAATATTTTTACGAAAAAGGGCAGTACTGCCAACTATGATTTCAGAACCAACGCTTACACAATTATTCCGCTCCTAACGCCGGACAATTTACAACGTGCAAATGGGGCACATACCGCAAAGCTGCTGGAGCACTTAAGCCCTGCGATTTCCTCTAAAAACACTCCAGTACAGTTTAAATCCCTTCAACTTTCAGTTACACGGCTTAGTGGAGATGGTAAACATTCTCGTCTTAGTTTATGACGTGTTTAATTATTTCAACAAAAAGTTCTGTTGTTTATAAAACAAGAATGTGTAAAAAAACAATAACATGTATCATTTTACATGTATATTTTTTCAAAAGCTTTCTTTTACTTTCCCATCATGATGTGTATTTTATTCTCACATAATAAACCGCTCACGTGAGTTGAGCAAATTTCCAAAATTAAGTTTATAGGAATATGTTTTAGAGTTTCAACCAATAATTTGGGAAATAGGTCTGAATAGCTGCAAAATGGTTCGGACGTCATACCGCATATTGGGAGTTTCTTCAATACACAAAGCATTGCGTGCTTCGCACACCAACCCCCGTATTGGGAGTAACTTCAATAAACAATGCATTGCGAGCTTCGCACGCCAACTCCACGGTAGAATTCCCCACATGGCTCTGAACCGGGAACTTCTATGGTATTTTACGTTTTGATCGATATTGGGAGAACCAAGTGAGCTATAAGTTCGCGTAAAAAAACAATATGTGCAGAATAACATCCTACATTCATATTTGTAGAAAAAACTCAAAAACAAATTCATTCTCGTAGGAAACATCTAAACAAATAGTTACTTCCGGTCAAAAAAAACGTGCTTCCAATTGTTGGATTTTTTTTGGCTAACAAACTTGTCCGAGCGACGTAGACAACCAACATGAGTACAAATTTAAACCAAATTGGGCTTAAAATGCGGCCGCTAGAGTGCGAACACACATATATATATATATACAGGTGGAACAAAATTAGTTTTAAAAACTTCGGGAAATGGTTCTATGGGTCAAAATGAGTAGAAAATGAAGAATAATATTTTTCCTAAGATCTATCTTAATAAAAATAATAGATTATATCCAATCGTGCGGCTGTTTGAAAATGTCACACCTAAATTATTCGAAAACCGTACATTTTAACAAAAAGTGTCAAGGTACCTTTTTGTAGCCCTTTTAATTTCCTATCAGACGATTTAACTTTCAAAACAATCGGATGAAGAATAATAGTTAAAGATAATGACAGCAAATGTACATACAATATTGTAGTATTTACTGTGTTGGTATAGGATGCCGGGTTGAATAAACCAATCATTACACATAACTTAGCTTTGTCCTTCATTCGATTGTTTTAACAGTTACACCAACCGATGGGGAATCAAGAAGGCTACAAAAAAGGTGTTTTGTCATATTTTGTTAAAATGTACGGGTTTTGAGTAATTTAGGTTTGAAATATTCAAACAGCCGCCATTTTGAAATACATGATTGGATATAATCGCTTATTTTTCTTAAGATAGATCATTGTTAGGTTAAACTTCGTGCCAAGTTTGAACTCAATCGGTTAAACCGTTCTCTGGATATTAATTATTTAGTAAAAGAAACAAAATGGCGGATATTTGTAAAATGAAGCGTTTTTTGAACGAAATATTATTCTTGATCGTCTATTTATTTTGTCCCATAAAACCATTTACCGAAGTTTTTAACACTAACTTTGTTCCACCCTGTATATATAATATAAATTATTTTTAATGACACCATAAAACGTGTTCTGGGGACCATGATTGGTGCTCATTTGCTCATTTACTCCCGACCTTGGGTCTTACCATAAGGATAACTGCAATAGCTCATTTTTCCTATGGATATTAGCTAATAAAATTTATAGCCAAAGGAAACAAGCTGGAAGAGTCAACTATGAACTAGAAAGAGGAGGCACACGTGAAAGTGAGGCTAGAAAAGTCATCCAGTCTGCAGGTGGAAACTAAAACACGGTTACGTACCTAGTTACCAATTTACCAACTCTAGACGCTGCTCCCCTAATAAATTATTCTAACCGGGCCAAAGTGAAGACATTAAAATAATATCAATTATTAGAGAAAGTGTGTCTCTAATCAATCGACAAGTGTACTACACTACAAAAAAACAAACGCAAATTTGACTTGTTAATAACAACACCCTTACAAATTCAAAAGGTTATAATATTATTACGAACAATTTTCACAACTTTCATAAAAGAGCTGAAAGCCTCTAATTAGTTTCTGTAATACCAAGTAGATCTGTTCTGAAGGTAATCACAGCTGGCAAACTTAAAACATAAAAGATTTAATTTTGTAAAAACAGTTAAATGCATAATATCCAGTAATATAAAGAAAGGCTAATTGTTTGAGAAATAAAGGGAAAGAATTTTAATAAAGCTCTAACATAAATTATTTCATTTAGCTAAGCGAGGTCGAGATACATTAGTTCCATTTTGTAAGAAGTATTTAAATTAATTTCGTTCCCCCGTGCATCCTTTCTTCATTTAATATGAACATATTACCAAGTTAATGTCTTTTCTAAAAGAGTTTACTCATATTTACCTATGAGCGAAATAAATGTAAGACATTCATTTATTAAACCTTTTAGAAACTCGTCCATTTTAAGTGAATTGTTTAGTTTACCTTTTCATTTAAACTCCATTAATAGTGTTTGTCTTTATCAAATACTAGTAAGCTAACGTGAAAAATCACTAGCTGATTAATTAGATACACATCAGAAATACATCATTTAAAAAACAAACTATTTAAAAACTTATATAGACCTACCTAACATGGCTGACGGGGATTTTTAACTCGGTAAATGTGTAAAATATAAGGATTATAAAACTGTAGGCCTATTTGTTAAACATTTTTATTTACAAATGTTATTATATATTTAAAGAAAGATAAAAATACTACCTTTTAATTGTTTTTATTTCATATTGATAGATCAAATGATTTAGAAGTTATTAATATTATAGTGAATAAATTAATAATCGAATATGTTTATGTGCTATACGAAGATGTACGAATGTTTCTGAAGTTAAACGAATTTCTTCTTTAAATTTGTATAAACAAATATATTAAAGATAATATGTTGTATATATATACAGTTTACAACCTCAAAGCAAATATTATATTGTACATTATAGCATACGTTATTAGTACTATAACTCATATTTAAAACAAAATCAACTTCACAAGAATAATGATTAAAGTTGTAAACACAACCCCAAACTATAATCTACTTACAATGGGTTTGTTTAAGTATTATCCTACAGATGATGGGTGAAATCAGCTGTTATAATCTATATATATAAAAGCGAAATACCACTCACTCATCACGATTTCTCTAAAATTACTGAACGGATTGAAATGAAATTTGATATGTAGCTTCCTCTAGGGACGAGTGTTCACTAAAAAAGGGTTTTAAAAAATTGGAAATTTTAGGAGGGTTTGGGGGGTAAAAATTACTAAATCACGATTTCTCCAAAATTACCAAACAGATTGGAATGCAATTTGGTATGTAGCTTCCTCTAGGGCCATAGGCGCTCGCTAAGAAAAAGTTTTAAAAAATTCGAAATTTTAGGGGGGGGGGGTTTGGGGATCAAAGTAATTAAGTCACGATTTCTTCAAAACTACCGAACGGATTGGAATTAAATTTGGTATGTAGCTTCCTCTAGGGCCATAATTGTTCACTAAGAAAGGGTTTTAAAAAATTCGAAATTTTAGGGGGGGTTTGGGGGGATCAAAGTTATTAAATCATGATTTCTTCAAAACTACCAAACTGACTGGAATGAAATTTGGTATGTAGCTTCCTCTAGGACAATAAGTGTTCACTAAAAATTGGTTTTAAAAAATTGGAAATTTTTGGAGGGTTTGGAGGGTAAAAATTACTAAATCACGATTTCTCCAAAATTAGCAAACAGATTGGAATGCAATTTGGTATGTACAGTAGCTTCTTCTAGGGCCATAGGCGCTCGCTAAGAAAGAGTTTTAAAAAAATCGAAATTTTTGGGGGGTTTGGGGGATTAAAGTTATTAAGTCACGATTTCTTCAAAACTACCGAACGGATTGGAATGAAATTTGGTATGTAGCTTCCTCTAGGACCATAAGTGTTCACTAAAAAGGGTTCTAAAAATTCGAAACTTTAGGGGGGTTTGGGGGATCTAAGTTATTAAATCATGATTTCTTCAAAACTACCGAACGGATTGGAATGAAATTTGGTATGTAGCTTCCTCTAGGGCCATAGATGCTCGCTAAGAAAGGGTTTACAATAATTCGAAATATTAGGATGGGTTTGGGGGGATTAAAGTTATTAAGTCACGATTTCTTCAAAACTACCGAACGGATTGGAATGAAATTTGGTATGTAGCTTTCTCTAGGGACATAAATGTTCACTAAGAAAGGGTTTTAAAAAATTGGAAATTTTAGGGGGGTTTGGGGGGGGTAAAAATTACTAAATCACGATCGTTTGTCGCATTTATTTCACCTAAATAATTATGCAATAGCGAAGCATTGCCGGGTCAGCTAGTTTATTATATGTTAAAATATGGCAGTAATTGTTTACTTTTTTTAATCGAGTTCAATAAAGCCATGAATAAAATTGATTTTATTATAACACTAGAGGGTCCGTATTTATTATAATTTATAAAAGTAATGTATACAAATTTATATTATAATAAAAATATGTATATAGATTAATACAACAATACTAGGTTAGATGTGTATATAACTTATTATTAAAATACACATTGTGTTGCAATATAGCTTCAAATATACATCTAACTTAGATTAAGTAACAATGGCATGCCCACCCTTTCTTCCATATTATTTACTTATACACTCTAAAACATTTTTATATATTTTATCACACATA
Source organism: Philaenus spumarius (assembly GCA_018207615.1). Lineage (NCBI taxonomy): Eukaryota > Metazoa > Arthropoda > Insecta > Hemiptera > Aphrophoridae > Philaenus > Philaenus spumarius. Next base: position 103,271 of record JAGFPH010002738.1, on the reverse strand, counting down.
ATATTCTCTTTAAATGGTATTCAGTGCATATGACGTCATCAAAAACAAGATGGCGTCGTCATCTGTCGTAACCTGTTGCAAAAAACGTAGCCCCATAAGAGCCCATGTTACCGCTATCGGCGACCCACCTTCTACTACCATCTGCAAAAGCGGTCAAAACGACATTCAATTTGGCATAACATAAATATTTTGAATATAAAAAAAAGACGAAGGCAACAGGAACTAGCAATGGGGAACACCTTAGTACCACCTGCTGGTTAAGACAGTCCGATGTCTTCACAAACTGTTTCCTATTTAATAAGTAGCTCCTGGACCGTTTCTGTGGTAGCCCTCTTACTCCTGCAGCCCACAGATTATTCAGGACTATCGTATAAAATGCCTTTTTATATCTACAAAAAGTGCTGAAGATTTGAAGCATTCATCCAAGGAATCAAAATGTTTTTTTAAAAACGTTTTCGAGGAATCACCAGCCTCTCCAAAAAAACAAATTGAGATGCAACAAAAACCCTGTGATATAAAAAAAGTTGAAGACTAATATTTTAGATAATACGGATAATAGAAATATTGGTCTATAGTTTACCAGAAAATGTTGATAACCATTTTATAAAATGGAATAACTACTGAATTTTATAGATAAGCAAGAACATAGAATTCTAGGAACATCTATAAAATTCTATGTATATTTCTATAGATATACAAGTTCAAATTTGTATAAGATTTTGTGAAATTTATATTAGGCCAGTCGGTAGGGGTAATTTTAGACCAAAAGTTCCAGTAATTTACAATACGGCTGATTTTTTTTATAAGTACATTAAAGTATGTAGATTAACATAAAAAAAGTTTACCAGTCCATCGATTTCCCAAAGTCGAAAAAAAATCGAACAAAATTTGTTTTTCAATTATCCTTAATATTTCGAGCTGGAATGAAGATAAAGAAAAATAAAAATACCACCGTGTAGGGGAAGTACTTTTCAATATGTATTTCATTTATGTATTTCTTTCTTCCAAGCAATTTTTTGTCTGGAAAAAATTCGATAATGCAGGTATGTATTTTGCACCAGGGGAAATCACTATAAGTTGAAATGTCATTCATATAAGAAGCGTTGGCTCATTCTAAATTGGCTGAATTTTAATATATCGAATTGAAACTTGACGTTATATGTTTTAAACATTTATGCTGAGTCTCAGATTGTTATCTTGAAAATTACCCGATCTAGAGCCACTTGACTTATCAATGGGTTTCTCGATTTTAGAAGTACCAGACCCACATAACTGATCCGTAAGGAACACCATACATACCTCATCTTTGTTCATAACCTCAAATATTATAATATTGTTTTCAAATTATTTAAAACTCTTACACAACAGTTTACTGGTGTTTCAACTTGTATAAATTGTGTTTCAATAATTTACTGTAACACATATTTAAATTAAACGAAGGCAACTGAATTGTGATTACCGGGAACCGACAGAATAAATAAACAATAATCTCAAACCAAATCTCCCTCGAACGGGATTGCGGTAAATATATTTATTTAAGCGGCTTGTAAGTGCTCGCGTCGGGGCATAAATGAACCAATAAAACCAATTTACCGCCAGCCCTTCCTGTATAGCTTTCCGGCTAAAACGTAATCCGATTTCCTTGCGTTTCCCCGGAACCTGCAGTATGAAGAGAATGTGTGATGTCACTAACAGTAAATAATATATGTTTTAATATACATCGTTTGGTGCAGACATATATACAATACAATACATTATAACAGTTGAGGTGGACGCCTGCCTTTGTAGTTTTGCTAAATTTCCAGGAAGAACATAAATCTTATAATACGAGCAAAGTTTATTTTTGATTTAAGGATCTTATTCTATTTTCTTGAAACATATACTCCAAAATAATAAATTATAGTTTAAAAATCTAAAAAAAAACACGCTTTAAGAGCAAACAGAACTAAAAATTTTAAAATAATTGTAGAAAAGTGTATGGTGCTTGGCATCAAATGTTATACATATTTCATTGGTTGATATTTATACAAGTAGAGTTATTATAACAAAAATAGTAAAACGCACCCCACTCTTTTTAACAATTATTTAAAAAAAAAATTTCTGCTTGCTATTAAAGCATGTTTTTTTTTAGTATTTTAAACTATAATTTATTTTTTATTTTTTAGTCTCAAAACGGAATCAAATGTAGCTTACATAATTGTAATCTAGAGACTCGATTTTTTGTATATCGTATGTGTGATAGTAGAATAAAAAAACAAATTGGCAGATATCTGAAAAACAAAGAATTTCTGGACCTATGTTTATATAACTTTGTTTCTTTACTTTTACATGTAGAATGAGCTCCCGAAGTTTTTACATATCGTCGTGAATCACACTGTATATAAAGTTTCTAATGACTCTTGAAAACGTGTTCTGGGGACCATGATCAGTGCTCACTTACTGCACCCAACATAATTAATATTGCATTGACATCGGTCCTTGATAAGTGCGCAAAATTTCAAATCAACCCGACGTTTTGAAGGGGGTGAAAATCACGTCGTGTTCTGGGGATAATGATCAGTGCTCACTTACTACACCCAACAAAATTAATATTGCATTGACATTAATCCTTAATAAGTGTGCAAAGTTTCAAATAAACCCGACGTTTTGAAGGGGGTGAAAATCACGTTGTGTTCTGGGGATCATGATCAGTGCTCACTTACTACACCCGACATAATTCATATTGCACTGTCATCGGTCCTTGATAAGTGTGCAAAGTTTCAAATCAATCCGGCGTTTTAAAGGTAGTGAAAATCACGTCGTGTTCTGGGGATCATGATATCAGTGCTCACTTACAACACCCAACAAAATTAATATTGCATTGTCTTCGGTACTTGATAAGTGTGCAAAATTTCAAATTAACCCGACGTTTTGAAGGGGGTGAAAATCACGTCATGTTCTGGGGACCATGATCAGTGCTCACTTACTAGACCCAAAAAAAATTATATTGCATTGTCATCAGTCCTTGATAAGTGTGCAAAGTTTTAAATCAATCCGACTTTTTGACAGGGGTTAAAATCACGTTCAAAGATTCCGTTACATAGATACATACCAAGCTAATAAAAGCGTTATAAAAAACAGTGTTTAGTTGTACTCTAATCCAAAATGAAACAAAAGTTTTTTAATTGATACCAATTTGGTAATTTAACTTTTAAAATGTGTAAAACAAAGAAATCGTTACTTATAAACTTCAAAATTCAATTATAAAATTTGCATTTCGGTAAATAGAAACTAAATTTTTTGCTATAACGGCTGTCTTATTAAAACCCTAACAATTGTGTTAAGTGAAAAGAAAATGAAACAGTTTTCCGCAGCGCTTTACACTAGGAATTCTTTAGCTGGAAATTATGTGTTTATATCTTTACTTTACTATCATGAATTATTAATGAAGCACATTGTTCAATCTAAACTCATTTAGAGGCTAGCACTCTAAAAGGAAACAGATTCTACTGTACATTGTATAGAAAATTATTTCCAAGTAATTTACCTTTGTTTGGATTTTATTCTTATAAATAATAAAATTATAAAGTCGAGAACTTTCTTTCTCTAGTTATCAGGAACAAAAGGACTGTATATTCGGTAAAAATGGCGTATAATTGTTTAAACACACGAAGCAGAGAAACATGTGGCCTTAACAAAGGCTAAAATCGCTTGTAACAAATCAAAATGCGCAGAATAATCTCCTATATTTATGTGTTTAGATAAACCCCAACAAGGTCTCATTCTAGTACAAAATAAAAACAAACACTTATGTGCTTAAGACCACACGGGAGAAATGTAAACTGCTATGGTGATATTCTGATGAATGTAAAATATATTATGGAAATTATTTTTTGCTAAGCGGACATAAGTAGAAAATAATTGTAAAAAACCGTGTAGTGCGTAAATTAAGCAAATAAATAAATCAAATTTTTGACGTATTGTAGTCCACTCGCGGGTTTCCGGGACATTTACTGCATAAACGCAAACCTTTATAATTTACAATTACTTGACTTGTATAATTCCCAAATCTCAAGGAGAAAGCAGACGCTCGTTAAATTGAATATTTGTCTTGTAGTAACCGCCAGGAGTTTACGACGCTACTGTTTGAGCCGCAATACTGCCGGAATAGACCTGTAAGAGTTCCATAAACATTTTACTGGTCCGTCATTATTCCGAGCTAAGTTTAGCTCAGACTTTATTTAATCAGAATAAAATATTTATGGGCGGAATAAAAACAAACATCAAAATACGAATTTCATTAGTTCAAGCCGTGTGGTTTTAAGTGTAAACGTATGCAGAGTAGAGTGAAACTGGCTTTACACTAGGCCAGTCGGTAGGGGTAATTTTAGACCAAAAGTTCCGGTAATTTACAATACGGCTGATTTTTTTTTTATAAGTACATTGAAGTATGTAGATTAACATAAAAAAAGTTTACCAGCTGTCGATTTGCCAAAGTCGAAAAAAAATCGAAAAACATTTTTTTTCGATATTCCCTAATATTTCGAGCTGGGATGAAGATAAAGAAAAATAAATAAAATACCACAGTGTAGGGGAAGTACTTTTCAATAAAAATGACACATATATTTCTTTCCTCCGAGCAATGGTTTGTCTGGAAAAAATGCCATAATGCAGGTATGTATTTTGCAGCAGGGAAATTGGCTGAATTTTAATATATCAAATTGAAACTTGACATAGCAGTTAAAATATATATTTTAAACATGTATACTGAGTCTCAGCTTGTTATTTTGAAAATGACCCGATCTAGAGCCACTTGACTTATTATATTAATGGGTTTCTCGATTTTAGGAGTACCGGACCCACGAACTAATTTTAATCGGCTTCAGTTTAGAAAATTTTCAAAATATCAACCTAAAAGTTTGTTTACAAGTTAAACATATAGATTCAAACAATATCAAGGAGTATAAACCTTTTTTATTATTTACTTTTAAAAGCACAAGTAACTTAAACAAGTATAATAATTTTAGACCTTTTTAGATTTTTCATCAAAACGCTTGAGTTGATCAGCTGCAGATTAGTCAATTATTTAAATATCGTTTTTAAAATAAGTATAGCAAAAAATAATTATTTTTGTAACTTCTGTACCAATTTTTAAATCGACATGTTCAAAAATGACGAAAATGGAGTCGTTGAATCCAAAATTGTTATAGTTAAAACGAGATAGGTAAAACAGAAGACTAATTTCAAGCACCTCGTTTTTAAAAATAACATGAAAAAAATGTTCATACTTACTAAGAATATTTATACTGGTGTATTCAACTTGTAAAACAAATTTGATGTTGATATTCCAAAAATGTACGAAACTGGAATAGATTGAAATTAGTTCGTGGGTCCGGTACTCCTAAAATCGATAATCGAAATCGACTCCTAGATCGGGCCATTTTCAAGATAACAAGCTGAGACTGAGCATAAATGTTTAAAATATATGTTTTAACTCCTAAGTCAAGTTTCAACTCGATATATTAAAATACAGTCAATTAAGAATGAGCCAACGCTTCATATATGAATGAGATTTCAACTTTTAGTGATTTCCCCTGCTGCAAAATACATACCTGCATTATCGAATTTTTTCCAGACAAACCATTGCTCGGAGGAAAGAAATACATAATATGACCTTTTTTATTGAAAAGTACTTCCCCTAAACTGTGGTATTTTTTATTTGTCTTAATCTTCATCCCAGCTCGAAATATTAAGGAATATCGAAAAAAAATGTTTACGATTTTTTTTTCGACTTTGGGAAATCGATAGACTGGTAAACTTTTTTTATGTTAATCTAAATACTTTAAGGTACCTATAAAAAAAATCAGCCTTATTGTAAATTACTGGTAGGTGTAACCTACACCGACTGGGCTACATGCAGAGTGGAAAACGAGCAAACTGTCGATACACTTTGTTCTAACGGGTTTTTTTTAGGTAATTTTAATATTAAAGATGAGCTATTGCAGTGACTCTTACAGTGAGACCTAAGGGCTGGTCGATGAGCACCAATCATGGTCCCCAGAACACGCCATTAAAAATGTAATTTATGTAACGTATAATGCATTTTTCGTCAGATTTGATCCAAATTTGGTACACTGGTCGCTCGGACGAGTTCGTAATCAAATAATTTAACAACCGGAAGCACTGTTTTTGACCGCAACTAATTTTTTGAATTGTAAACTTGTTAGGTGCACCTCGGCGCCATGTTTGCTGGCGGGTGAATCGGATTTTAACGTCACGCATTATCTGAAACGATCTATTGTGAAACTACTGTATAAGTACACACGTGTATAAAGCAAATTTAAAGTTTAAATGATGAAGAAGTGCAAAAAAACTAATATTTTTATTTAATAATGCATCAAAAATAAATACAATTAAAATTAAAAACACAAAATAATTTTAGGTTAGGCCTAGACAGAAGAACCAATTGTCCTTGAATGTATTTACATTCATTACCATAGCAACCAATAAAATAAAATAATAGACAAAACAGTTGATTCGAATGTATAATCTTTAATCATTTTATGTTTGGCCTAGACTGATGAATAAACACATGTTTCTTGAATGTATTTAAATTCGTTACCATAGCAACAAATTGAATAAAATAACAGGTAAACAGTTGGTTCATAGTTATTAATTTGGTTTGCTATTAAAACGAGTTTTATTTAGTTCTTTCAAACTATAATTTATTTTTTAACTAGTAAGCCCACGTGAAAAATCACAGGCTGATTAATTAGATACACATAAAAAATAAATAACATTATGACCTAGGCCTACCTAACTATGCTGATTTTTTACTAGGTAAATGTGTACAATAATAAAGATTATAAAACTGTAGGTCTATTTGTTAAATATTTTTATTTACATACTTATTATATATTTAAAGAAATATAAAAATACTATTTTTTAATTGCTTTTATTTCATATTGATTGATCAATTAGAAGCTAAACGAATAGATACCTCTTCTTTAAATTTGTAAAAACAAATATATTGATGATAAAAGGTTGTACAGTATTATAATGTATACTATAGAATTCATTAGTTCTATAACTCATATTAAAAAAATCTACTTAACAATAAATTATAACGATTGAAGTTGTAAACATAACCCCAAACTATAATCTACACTGAGTTTGTTTAAGTATTACAAATGATGGGTGAAATCAGATGTTAAACTAATAGGTATCTCTTCTTTGAATTTGTAAAAACAAATACATTGACGATAAAAGGTTGTATTTATATACAGTTTATAACCTCAAAGGAAATATTATAATGTATATTAGAGCATTCATTAGTTCCATAACTCATATTTAAAAAGAATCAACTTCACAAGAAATTATAACGATTGAAGTTGTAAACATAACCCCAAACTATAATCTACACTGAGTTTGCTTAAGTATTACAAATGATGGGTGAAATCAGCTGTTAAACTAATAGGTATCTCTTCTTTGAATTTGTAAAAACAAATACATTGACGATAAAAGGTTGTATTTATATACAGTTTATAACCTCAAAGGAAATATTATAATGTATATTAGAGCATTCATTAGTTCTATATCTCATATTTAAAAAGAATCAACTTCACAAGAAATTATAACGATTGAAATTGTAAACATAACCTCAAACTATAATCTACACTGAATTTGATTAAGTATTACAAATGATGGGTGAAATAAGCTGTTAAAGTAATAGGACCTCTTCTTTAAATTTGTAAAAACAAATACATTGATGATAAAAGGTTGTATTTATATACAGTTTATAACCTCAAAGGAAATATTATAATGTATATTAGAGCATTTATTAGTTCTATAACTCATATTTAAAAAGAATCAACTTCACAAGAAATTATAACGTTTGAAGTTGTAAACATAACCCCAAACTATAATCTACACTGGGTTTACTATAATCTATGATGGGTGAAACCAGCTGTTATATTATAACGCTCGTACAGTCGCTTTTATAGAAGTTGATTTTATTTTTAGTCTCAAAACGGAATTAAAAGTAATAAATTGTAATCAGGAGACTCTTTTTTTTTAACTTATATGTGACAATAGATTTAAAATTGTATATGTAAAATTTAGGGTATGGGGATTAAATAAATTATTGTTTCGTCGTGTTTGTAAACTTGACACGTATGAAAATTTTCAAGTTAAACAAACATCTTTAACTTGTTGAAAATTACGTTGAAAGATTCCGTTACAAACATTTATAGCTATTATAAAGCGCGTAAAAAAGACCATTGCCTAAAAGTGTAATAATACTAGAGAAGATCTAGCTTGAGCTGTGGCCTCGATATGCGCTGTAAACTCGGAGTTGGTTCGAGTGGTGGGGGGTCAGAAGGGCTCAGTCTGTTGCCGCGCTCTGAATATAATACTTCGGTTTGAAAGCAATTGTACGGGTTTCCAATAAATATATTGCTTGTGCGTGGCGCCCCTTCCCCTCCAGCGGGCGGTCCTCATTTCTTCCCTCCCGCCAGCGCAACTGAGAGCTCGTGCTGTACCTGACGAATTGTAAAAAGTTAAGGATATTTATATTTGTCCCAAAAGCATTGTTATTATTATTAGCGAATTTCAATAGGAAAAATGAGCTATTGCAGTGGCCCTTATGGTGAGACCCAAGGTCGGGAGTAGCAAATGAGCACCGATCATGGTCCCCAGAACACGTTTTGGGGTGTCATTAAAATTCATATATATATATGTATATATATATATATATGTATATATGTGTTCGCACTCTAGCGGTCGCATTTTAAGTCCGATTTGGTCCAAATTTGGTACACGTGTTGGTTGTGTAAGTGGCTCGGAAGAGTTCGTTAGCCAAAAAAATCCAACAACCGGAAGTAAGTTTTTTGACCGGAAGTAACTACTTTTTGAGATTTTTACTAAGAGAATGAATTTTTTTAGAGTTTTTTCTAAAAATATAAATGTAAGATGTTATTCTGCACATTTTGTTTTTTTACGCGACCTTATAGCTCGCTTGGTTTCCCCAAAATCGATCAAAACGTGAAATACCATAGAAGTACCCGGTTCAAAGCCATGTGGTGGATTCTACCGTGGGGCTGGCGTGCGAAGCACGCAATCCTTTGTGTGTTGAAAATACCCCTAATACGAGGTTTGGCGTGCGAAGCACGCAATGCATTGTGTATTGAAGACAATCCCAAT
>JAGFPH010002738.1:74609-88413 GCA_018207615.1 Philaenus spumarius | reverse complement strand
GGGGGGGGGGTCAAAATTACTAAATCATGATTTCTCCAAAACTACCGAACGGATTGGAATGAAATTTGGTATGTAGCTTCCTCTTTGGCCATAGATGCTCACCAAAAAATTGTTTCAAAAATTCGAAATTTTAGGAGGGGTTTTGGCGGGGATCAAAGGTACTAAATCACGATTTATCAAAAACTACCGAACGGATTGGAATTAAATTTAGTATGTAGCTTCCTCTAGGGCTGAAGGTGCTCGCTAAGAAAGGTTTTCAAAAACTGCGAAATTTTAGAGGGGGGGGGGGTGTTAAAGTTTCTAAAAGTCCCCATATTTAACTATGATTTGTCTCTCCGTGCAAAGTAGGGTCGGGCCAGCTAGTGTGGTATAAAAATAAGTTGAGATTTTAACTTTTATGCGCATTTTCAGACTTTATGAGCGTTTTTGAAGACATAAGACCTAGCGCATTCAATTCCTGACGTCAAATAACCCATGTATGCAAATTTTCATCAAAATCGTTAGAGCCGTTATCGAGATCCGCGACAGATACAAAGAAACAATGATAGATACAAGAATTGCTCATTTAAAGTAATAGGATTTACATTTTATTTATAAACTCAAATCAAGAACACCAGTTTATATGAATGTTATAACCTCAAAGGAAAACTTATGACCTACATTAGTTCTACAACTCAAATAAAATATCAACTTCACAGCACATTATGTTATTGATTGAAGTTGTAAACATAACACCCAAGTATTATCTAAGATAGGTCTTGTTTAAGTATTACAGTGAAATCATCTGTTATATTATATTGTTACTCACGTACGTACATTCGCTTTTAAAGGCGTTGATTATTATACTTTATAAAAAAATTGTTGGTCATATTGGTTTAATTTGAAATTTGATTATTTTAACAATACCAAGTAAACTATTTTAACACAACTTACAAAATGAGGAAGCACAATGTCCATTTCAGAGATATTAACAAGTAAACTATTTAAAAAAAAACTTACAAAATGAGGAATCACAATGTCCATTTCAGAGGTATTACCAAGTAAACTATTTTAAAACAACGTACAAAATGAGGAAGCACAATGTCCATGACATATGTATTACCACGTAAACTATTTTAACACCACTTACGAAATGAGGAAGCACAATTTCCATTTCAGAGGTATTACCAATTAAACTGTATACTGTGTTATATACATACGTGCTATAACTATAGTAAAGCATGATGGAAAAATGTCTATAGAAGTTTTCACTTCAAAAAATTATAAGCATCAATCAGCTATATCTGGGTATTTTAATGCGTTTATGTGTTTGTTTATTATTAGCGAATTTCCATGGGAAAAATTAGCTATTGCAGTGGCCCTTATGGTCGGGAGTAGCAAATGAGCATCGATCATGGTCCCCAGAACACGTTTTGGGGGTGTCATTAAAAATCAGATATATATATGTTGCAGCGGATAAACCTTATGCAATGCGTGAAAAATTGAGTTTTGTTGAAAAACTGCAAAAATCAAGATTTCATAGCAGGAGTTGAGGTACACCCTATACTTAACTAGATTAGAATACGACAAGTCCCGGCCAACTGTACTGTGTCAACAGAGATGGACTTTTGTCCTGGAACTTGTTTCAAGTTGCTTGAAAGACTTAGAAAAATTAGTTATTTTTATACAGGAATAAGGTGTTAAATAAAAGTATAAAATTGATGAATTTTATGTTTAAATGTGAAACACGGGAGGTGGAAACATTGTTCATGGAAGTCACAATTTTGTAAAATAAAAAATGTTAAAGTTATAAAGAGTTAAAGTTATAGGAAATTCTCAAATTTCATCAAAATTAAATGAAAAAGATATTTTTGAAAAGCGTAAGAAAAATTGTATAAAAAATGTTAAATAACAAATTAAGGAATTTTTGGTATTTAAAAGTTAGAGATTATTGTTAAAGTTTGAAGGTGAAAAAGCACCATAAAAAATGAAAAAGGGAAAATGAAAAAGTAAACAAGTTGTAAAGAAGTAAAAGTTTTATAAGATAAAAAGTTTATAAATTGTGAATTAATTAAAATAGTAGGTGAGAAAGTTCATACCTATATTTTGCTAAAAATAGAATTAAAAAGGTGGTAAAAATAATAACATAGTGTTAAGAAAGTAGTAAGGGTATAAAATTGTAAATCTCAATCGAAAGTATCAATTTTAAAGTTAAAATTCAAATTCAAAAGTAAATGTTAAATTTGGAAAATTTTGCAAGTCCCAAATACAGAAGAAAAATCTTCGGACAGAATGGAAATTTTGGCTAGTATATCATAAAATAATAACCAACATAGAAGAAAAAAGAAAAAAGATTTTCCTTCAAAACCAGAAAAGTTTTCGCGAGGAAAAACCGCGGAATACGCGAGGCAGCGCCATGAGCGAACCAAACGTAGTACGACCATCACTCAAGTTTGAGAAGACAGGAAAATGTATCAGGAATACGATTACGAAAACCGCAGGTTCATAAAAGCAGTTAAAAGAAAACTACGAGGAAAATACGTACAACAATAGGAGAAAATTTTAGGAGGGGAGAAATAGATTAGCTGATGGCAAGGCCTAACGAAGAAGTTAGTGGGGGTAGAACCAACCTAAAACTTAAAGAAATTAATGCAAGTTGCATGGCGAGATATCGAACAAGGGATAGAAGAATAAGAAAGGCAGTTGGTACTCGGAAGGCGGCAAAGGAGTCCATATAAGCGGAGTACAGCGGGAGCCGCGCATCTATTTATCTATTACTCTTTTAGCTTTTAGCGTTCATCTTTTGAGCTTTCATCATGGGATTGACGTTTTCATCATTGTATTAGTAGATCAGTGAGTCATTAAATCATTAGATCGACGTTGTTAGACGGATCTGCGATGTTAAAGTAACGTACTTAGAAGCAGTGTTTTATAAGGACAGCAGTAAGATATGTGTAAATCGAACAGTGAACATTTTAATTAATTATAATATTATGCAAAATAATATTTCAAAGAACAGTTCTCATTAAAATTTTATCAAACGTAAAGACGAGTTAAATGAACAAAGACAGTGTAAAATCAGTTAGCATTACAGACAGTGAAAAAACGATTGAACAGTTTGAGTGAATTACGCTATAGTTAATTATATAGCCGGTGCGTCAAAAAACCTATAAATGACGTAGTCTACAAGAATCACAGGACTGATGTAATGACAATAACTGGAACAGCACATGGACTTTGAAGGACTACTGGAATAAGAAGCGGAAACCAAATCAGGGAAGGCGTTAGAAAACATCAGGGAAGGCGTTAGAAGACATCAGGGAAGGTGCTAGAAGACATCAGGGAAAGTCAAACCAGGCAAAAGCTGAGACCACGAGAGACGTTCAACCGCACCAACGATAACCGGACTTCAGGGAAGCTGTATTTCAATCAACATTCCTGGGAAAGGTGTTCAGAGTCCAGGGTCGCAGTAATAAAAGGTCTGTCAGAAAAGTTACGATATCCCTTATTAAAATATTGCCTGAGTTAAATTTAAATAATTATTGATACTGGGTTGAGATAAAAATTAGGTTTTTTAAAATATAAAATTATTAGTCTTGTAAATTAAATATTTAAAATCATAATTAAATAATTAAATAATAAATATTAAAAAAGAAGGAATAATTAAGTATAAATGAATAATAAATGGTTCTACCTAAAAGAGTTAAAATTTATGTAAATGGTAAATTTAGTTTAAAATTTATGTTTTTGTAGTGGAAAGAACCACAGAGTATTTTGAGTTTTTATTGAATAAATTTTCTTTTGATTTCAATTAATATAAATAATTTACCTTGTTCAAGAAATTCCTATTATCTAAGTATCCTATATGATAAGTTGTTTTCAGTGTATGATCAATATCGAAGGGCGGAAACGCAAAGTTGGCAGTTCCAACGAAATTTCACAAAGCACAAATAATTTAATTATTCTAGGTAAAGTTCCACTGTTCTCACTCCTCAGAGATTGTCAAATAAATATAATATTAATTACTGAGCTGAGCAAATTTAAAGTTAATAGTAACTTGAATAACTGGAAGGAATTTAATAAAATATTTTTATTGAAGGTGACTATAGGCATAGTTATCTTAACCAGAGTTATATCACCTAGGCTATTAAAATTAATTTGCCTTAAACTTCCAGTAGGTGATATAATCTCTTTATTCTGTAACAAAGTAGGGAAATCCTACAGACAGACCATAGCGTCGGGGCTACGTTGCAGAGTTGGTTCCCGAACGTCATTAAAAAGGTCTGTCGTTGCAGAGTTGACGTCGCAACGTGGGGACAAAAGGAAAACAAACTTCCACCCCCAGCGTCGTGCAACTATTGCTTCGTTACTATGTATATATGTGTTCGCACTCTAGAGGCCGCATTTTAAGTCCGATTGGGTTCAAATTTGGTACACATGTTGGGTGTCTACGTCGCTCGGACTTGTATAACTGATTTTTTTAAATAAGACAAAATAACTCGAGATGTACACATTTTTATGTTTTGTCTTGAATCAGCGTGAAAAATGAGTGGACCTTTTCATGCCCCTTTAAGTTTACAATCCTTAATTTCCGTTAAGACCTTTTGATCTTGTTCCAAGTAACTCAAATACACGAAATCATAATAACTCAATGAAGGGCATTCAATTGTTCTTTAAATCCTAAAAAAATCTTAATGCAAATACGTTTAGAGTTTAGTTAGACCGATTCAAATGTTATGTTACCTATTTATTGAACCCTTTAAAATATTTAAACCATGGTTTATGTTATACGTGGCTATCATTAGCGAATTTCCATAGGAAAAATGAACTATTGCAGATGCCCTTATGGTAAGACCCAAGGTCGGGAGCAGCAAATGAGCACCGATCATGGTCCTCAGAACACGTTTTGAGGTGTCATTAAACATCATATATATATATATGTGTGTGTATATATGTGTTCGCACACTAGCGACCGCATTTTAAGTCAAATTTGGTTCAAATTTGGTACACACGTTGGTTGTCTACGTCGCTCGGACGAGCTCGTTAGCCAAAAAATTCCAACAATCGGAAGTACGTTTTATGACCGGAAGTAACTATTTTTGATATTTTTCCTACGAGAATGAATTTTTTTTGAGTTTTTTCTACAAATATAAATGTAGGATGTTATTCTGCACATTTTGTTTTTTTTTTTACCTTATAGCTCGCTTGGTTCCTCCAAAATCGATCAAAACGTAAAATATCATAAAAGTACCCGGTTCAAAAGTCATGTGGTGGATTTTACCGTGTGGTTGGCGTGCGAAGCACGCAATGCTTTTTGTGTTGAAGATACGCCCAATTTTCGGAATGGCGTGCGAAGCACGCAATGCTTTGAGTATCGAAGATACTCCCAATATGCGGAATGGCGTGCGAAGCATTTTGCAGCTATTCAGCACCGTCGTGAATAGACCTATTTCCCAAATTGTTTGTTGAAACAATAAAACATAGGCCTATAAACTAAATTTTGGAAATTTGCTTAACTCACGTCAGCGGTTCAGCTGCGTGGTCGAATTATTTTTCTTTTATACAGTTCACGTCAAATATCTCCAAATATCACATCCCCTTACGCTTATTACCGACGCTATCATTGGGTACGGACATTTTCATTTTCACTTCGAGAGTTTATAGGCGGACGTAAATAACAGAAATGACATTTGTAATTAACTGTGAAAATAAATAAACACGCGTCCTCAGGGGGAACATGAAAACGCTGAAGCATCGGAAAACCATTTGCATCCGTAGCTCTGCTTGTAATCGCGATCCGCACACAATAAATTGTGTATTTACGGTTATTAATTAAATATTAGCCCATGTAGTGTGTATTGATCGTGTACATATTGTACACGGTATGAATTTAAAAGTATTTGTGCTGTACGTTTGACCCAAATCTACTGGCAACATTTAGATGAAACTGGTGTTGCGTTTTCATTTAAAAATTTATTGTTTTTTGTTAATCTCGTTTCAGATGTCGGAACAAACTGATTATTTTTCATTGGTGAGTAACGTGAAACATTTCAACTGAATCAGTTATCAGTTCAAGTCATATCAATTATCTATACTCTATACTAATATTATAAAGAAGTAATGTTTTTTTTTTTTTTTTTTTTTTTTTTAATGTAGGGGACAATCTCTGGAACTACTGAACCAATTGAAACAATAGTTTTACTAATAAAAATCTACACTATCAATGTAAAGCTACACATAGGCTATAATTCATTTCGATAAAAACATTTTTTAATTCAGTATTCCTAAATTTAGTCGGAAAAAAATCATAGGTTAGGCCCAGATTGATAAACCAACACATGTATTTACATTTATTACCATAGCAACCAATTGAATAAAATAACATATAACAGCTGTTTGTTCTAATATTTCCATTAATATCTGATATCAAACTTTGAAGCAATTATTTCTTTTTTCTAACTTTTAGGTTAGGTTTTTATTAAAGTGTAGACCTAAGCTTTGCTGGTTCTTTTAACCTTAATTATAACTGCTGTTATAATCTATACTAATATTATAAAGAGGTAAAGTTTGTTTGTATGTAGGGGGTAATCTCTAGAACTACTGAACCGATTGAAAAAATAGTTTTACTAATAAAAAATAGCTACACCATCCCTGAGTAATGTTACCGATTGAAAAAATAGTTTAAATTTTAATAGGCTATAATTCATTTTGATAAAAATATTTTTTACTTTCTCCACCCTATACGTAGTATATGGAGAAAGTATTGTTTTCGTAAAAATGTTCGAATTTGAATTTTCAGTTGAATTATCTGTTTTGGTGCTCCCAGAGCCCCAAAAAATTGTTTAGTGCAATTATCTGTGTTGGTGCTAACTGAACCCAAAAATATTTTTAGTGGAATTTTTTGTTTTGGTGCTCCCTGAACCCAAAAAGTGTTTTTAGAGTGGTGTGTGTCTGTCAGTCTGTCTGTATGTATACACGACCAGGGAGGACACTATTGGTCCGATTTTCATGAAATATGGTATGTAGGTACTAAAACCTAATATCTCCAGGCGTTTTTTTTTTCATTTTTTGGAATTTTTAATTTTTAAGGGTAATTTACCCCTAAAAACCCATAAAAAACTACAAAAATTCAAATTTCTCAAAAACGGCTCTAACGATTTTGATCAAATTTTCAGTATTTATAGTGCTTAAGATGCCAAACAAAATGACACCACCCGCTTTTATCAAAACTTCGGCGTTTTATAATTATGGGGAAATGTTTAAAAATAAAAAAGTTTGTGTTGTCAATCCAGCATCGCGGCGGCGGCCGCACGGGGTAGCACCACGGTAGCGAGCACGGCCAGTAATTCAAAGGTCGCGCGATCGAATCCCGCCTGGGACAATAATTTTTTTATATGATTGACGTAGGTAGAATATTATTTTTTTGTTTTGTTCTAAAAAGTAGTAAATAAAATGATTAAAAACAATATTATTTTGACCACAGTAAGTTGGGAGAAAGTTTGTGTCAGTTAACTGATACCGTTTATTTAATTTAGTATTCGTAAATTTAGTCGAAAAAATTCTTAGGTTAGGCCCAGATTGATAAACCAACACATAACCAACATTAATCTTTATTATAACTGCTGTTATAAAATATACGAAATAATTTGATTTGAACATTTAACATTATTAACCGTCTTAGCTTTGGGGCTATTATTAATCCTACACCTTTATTATAAAGAAAATATCACACGATCATGTGTATAGAAGATTCAAACGGGGGTTGGCGTGCGGCGCACGCAGGGGTTTCCCCTAGTAATACTATAAAGAGGTAAATTTGTTTGTTTTGTATGTAGGGGGTAATCTCTGGAACTACTGAAACAATTGAGAAAATAGTTTTACTAACAAAAAGCTACACTATCCCTGAATAACATAGGCTTTAATTCATTTTGATAAAAACATGTTTTATTTCAATATTTGTAAATTTAATCAAAACAATCTTAGGTTGGGCCTAGACTGATGAATTAACACATGTATTTACATTCATTACACGTAGGAACCAACTGAATAAAATAACACATAAAACAGCAGTTTGCTCTAATTATTTCCATTAACAGCTGATTTCAAACTTTGAAGCAATTATTTGCATTTCTAACTTTTATGTTAGGTTTTTATTAAAGTGTAGACCTAAGCCTTGCTGGTTCTTTTAACTTTTATTATAACTGATGTTATAAAATATACGAAATAATTTGATTTGAACACTTAACATTATTTACCATCTTAGTTTTGTGGTTATTATGAATCCTACTCCATTATTATAAAGAAAACATAACATGATTATGTGTACAGAAGGTTTCAGCGGAGCACACAGGGGTTTCCCCTAGTTATATATAAAAGCAAAATAACGGATTATATAACAAATATTTGGCTGTTTAAGGGCATACATTTTTTATAAAAACCTTTACTCATCATTCGTTTTCCAGATATCTGCCATTTTGTTTCTTTTACAAAATAATTCATATCTTGAGAACGGTTTGACCGTCTGAGTTCAAACTTTGCATAATGTTTCACCTAAGCATGATCTGTTTTAAGGAAAATAAGCGAATAAATCCAATGACGCGTTTCAAAATGGCGGCTGTTTGAAACATGAATTACCTAAAAGCAGCATATTTTAACAAAAGAAATTCAGGACACCTTTATTGTACCTCTTTTAATTCCTTCTTATAAAAGAATTTAAGAGATCAAAGAGTGTTCTTAATTAAAGTATACAAAAAAAGGGTCAGTTTTTTGTACATGCGTAAACCGCATTTTAGGTCAATATCTTTCCTAATTCCAAATATATGAAGTGTTTAGTAAAAAAAAAATACAACATGGTGGCTAGCTGTTTTGGAGATATTTGACATTAAAATTTTTAAATGGCCGCCATTTTTAAAGTATACAAATGAACGTTCTGATAAAAGGGTAAAAGGTTACGAAATATGTACAGCAAATTTGAGGTCAGTACCTTCTTATTTCCAAATGTAAAGCGATTAGTACAAAAAGAAAATGGCGAATAATTGGAAAACTAAGCATTTCCTAACCTATGTTTATTGAAACTGTTGTCTTGTTTTCGCTTGTAGAATAGACTGATGCAATTTAGGACAATATTTTCTAGACAACTGTATAAAGAAGAAACTTCTGTGTGTATGAATGAGTTCAATACGCATGCCCAGACTGTGCGGCCGACCGAGACCTAATTTAACAAAGTAAATATTAGACACAAGAGGGAACAAACGTAGTAAAATTATTTCTATTAAATTTATTAAAATTAAACATTGTAACTACCCAAAAACAACACACCTTCAATTCTCTCATGAATAGAGAACAGAAATGTTGCAACATTATTTCATATGTGGTACGCAAACAAATTAGAGCCCTCGCATTTTGATTATTCTAGTTCAAGGGATGAAAACGGTCGTACCAATGAATTTCCTAATGGAGAAATAAAGATACAGGATGTACCCGAAGTCTCTGGTACCTTTTTGTGGAACATATTTCTCAATGCAAACATGGGTGCTACGGTGCTTACTTATCGTCTGTCTGTCTGTATGTGTTTTTTACAAAATAATTCATATCTAGAGAACGGTTTCACCGATTGAGTTCACACTGAATATGGAGTTATACCTAATGATGATCTATATTTTAAGTAAAATAAGCGGTAATATCGAATAATGCGTTTCAATCAAAACTGATTGAAAATTTCAAACCTAAATTACCCAAAAACCGTACATTTTAACAGAACACGTCGTTTAGACACCTTTTTTTGTAGCTCTTTCAATTTTATATCGGATGGTGTAACTGTCAAAACAAACGGATAAAGAATAGCTAAGTTAAAGATATTATTGTTGTGTTTACTGTTTTGGAACAGGATGCCGGGTCGAACAAACCATAACGTAACTAATATCCTTCATTCATAGTTTTGAGAACTTTGATGGTTAATGAAAACGGCTACAAAAAAGTGTTTTGACATTTTTTTTAAATGTACGGCTTTTGGCCGCCATTTTAAAACACATGATTGGATGTAATCTCTTATTTTTCATGTTGTTAGGTTAAACTTCATACCAAGTTTGAACTCAATCAGACAAACATTTCTCTAGATTTGAATTATTTTGTAAAAAAAACAAAATGATGGATGTCTGGAAAACGAAATTAGGGCCTATGTTTATATAAACTTTTTACTTACTCCCCCCTATAAGTAATATAAGGAAAAAGTATTGTTTTCGTCCAAATTTTCGAATTTGAACTTTTAGTGGAATTATCTGTTTTGGTGCTCCCTGAAGCCGAAAAAAAATTTTAGCCGAATTATCTGTTTTTGTGCTCCCTGAACCCAAAAGTATTTTTAGTGGAATTATTTGTTTTGGTGCTCCCTGAACACAAAAAAGTGTATTTTGTGATGTCGGTCCATGTGTCTGTTAGGATGTGTACAGAGCTGGAGACCATACCAACGGTCCGATTTTGATGAAATTTGGTATGTAGGTGTAGTTCTGGAATATCTCCACGAGTTTGTTTCATTTTTCAAATTTTTTATTTTTAAAGGTTT
Source organism: Philaenus spumarius (assembly GCA_018207615.1). Classification (NCBI taxonomy): domain Eukaryota; kingdom Metazoa; phylum Arthropoda; class Insecta; order Hemiptera; family Aphrophoridae; genus Philaenus; species Philaenus spumarius. The sequence goes on along the minus strand of JAGFPH010002738.1, from coordinate 77,876 downwards.
TACCCTCCAAAAATGGCCAAAAAACAAGAAAAATCAAAATTTCTCAAAAACGGCTCTAACGATTTTGATAAAATTTGGCTTATTTGTAGCCCTTGATATGGAAAAACAGCAGTTTTCTAAAAATGCTCTTTTAGGTAATAATATTAATAATAACTTATTTTTGTTGCCAAAAAGGGAGTTGTTTTTCAAAATTTTTCAAAACTTTTTTTCGTGCATCTATACAGGCCTAATTGACATGTTTGGTGCAAATTCGTTCGAAATCGATCGAATAGTTTTAATAATAATAATAATAATAATAGTATTATAATATAATAATATAATATGGATGTGTGTTACATGCATCTAATATTTTCCATGGTATGTCCTACTTTTGCAATTCAAAATATCCGCCTCCTATGCTACTCTTGGAAAGTATAACGTTTCTACTGGGAGGAAGTATGTAGCAGTTATCTGGTACCGTTTATTTTCTTATTTTTAGCCATAGAATATGTTACCCAGGAATTAACGTATCGTTCTGAATCGAACTGTCTTTGGTTATGTATAATGTATAATCCAATTTGTTTGTGAGCTGAGCTAAAGTCGTAACAAATATTTTGATTACTTACATGTAAGTGGTTATAATGTATGTTGTAACTACCCTAACACAATACACCCTTATTTCCCATGAGAACAGGGAGCTGTTATTTTGCACAATTATTTCCTACGTGATACATTCTACATTAGAAGCTTCGCATTTGTGTTATTTGCGTTTAAGACTTGGAATGGCCTTACCAACCCCTAAAACAATAACTATTCATTATTTACGTCCCAAATATCTAGAGAGCTGAAATTCGGTTCATTTCGTAAACTAAATGTTTTTATAGAATACGTAAGCATAAAGAATTTCTGTTACTACTGAATTTCTAAGGCGTTATCTAAGGGTTTAAAATGACCTAATTACCCCAATATAATAAATATAATTTACATTAACAACTTACAAACTAGAAAGATTTAATTTGGAGCCTATTATTCTTAACTGATATAGAAGAAATAAATACACATTGCATTCCGATTACTTAAGTCTAAGGAGATAAATTGAAAAACTAAACATCAAAATGAATCGTATACTCTTCTATACTAATATTATAAAGAGGTAAAATTTGTTTGCTTGTTTGTATGTAGTGGGGGTAATCTCTGGAACTACTGGACCGATTAAAAAAATAGTTTTACTAATAAAAAGCTACTCTATCCCTGAGTAACATAGGCTATAATTCATTTTGATAAAAACGTTTTTTATTTAAATATTTTGTAAATTTAGTCGAAAAAATTCTTAGGTTAGGCCCAGACTGACGAACCAACACATGTATTTACATGTATTACCATAACAACTAATTGAATAAAATAACCGATACAACAGAAGTTTGCTATAATCCATTAACAGCTGATTTCAAACTTTGAAACAATTATTTGCGTTTCCAATTTTTAGGTTAGGTTTTTATTGAAGTGTAGACCTTGCTGGTTCTTTTAACCTTTATTATAACTGCTGTTATAAAATAATTTTATTTGAACATTTAACATTATTTACTATCGTAGCTTTGCGGTTATTATTAATCCTACACCTTCGTTTTAAAGAAAACATAACGTCATTATGTGTATAGAAGGTTCCAAAGGAATTGGCGTGCGGAGCACGTAGGAGTTTCCACTAGTTCTTTATAAAATTGTCAATGACAGACAAGTTAAAATACATCATAGTGATTTTATAAGGGTCTATTGTCCCTTTAATGGTACAGAATCCTAACCGATTAAATATGTCGACATGATTTCAACTGAATCGCTCCTTTGTGAGGGAAAATCTGTTCAGAAAAAATTAAAAGTTGCATTTTTGTTGTTTTATTCCCATCTAAAGTTGTCGTGCAGTACACGCTTGAACATGTCCGTCAATTTAATCAAAGACTAACAAAACGTTGCTCTTATTTCTATTCAATATTGTTTTTCAACACATCGCACATTGAATCGACAAGCTAGGTCGACAAACGTAAATTTAAAGAATCGATTGATTTATGCTCCTACCAGTTGGTATCTGCGGCTTCGTTCAATCAGAGATGTGATTCAATACATAAGAGGATTCTCGTTTAAAAATTGTGCCGTACCATTATACGCAATTTAAAAAACGACTTCAAATCCGAGTTCCACGGCCCAAAGCGCATAAAAAGTTTCGCCCAAATCGATCGGTGTATCCCTTTTAGGCCTACGTAAATTATTAGCAATGACTACATATCAATAAGACGAACAGTTTAAATGGGTAGAATTCAGCCCATTAAAGTAGGTATAAAAGTTAGTTCATGCACCTCGTCGCTAGGAGCTCTCAGTGCGCGTTTTGCAGGCCGAGTGTGTGACAAGAATGGAAAGAGAATGAGAGACAGAGAGGTCCGACTTTCATGTGACCTTGAGTTGAGCGCAGATTGTTGTGTCTCGGACAAGCTTTGGTAGCGTAGCCCCATATTTGTCAATGCGATTCATTTCCCACATTGTAATAGCAGTGTACTAAATAAATACATTTTAGTTGGTTTTCTTTTCTAATGTTTTTTTAAGTAATGTAAGTTTGTAAATATGATTTTAGTATGTAATATGGTTTATAGTGTAAATACTGTTAGTGTGTAAAGTAAGTAGCTGCTACATTTTGCAATGCAGTCCTGATCAAAAAGTTGAGGATCTAAATGTTCCTATAAAAACTGCAACAATACATCTGTGAAAAATAAAGACTTATCATTTTTCAGGTTCCCAGTGAAAGACAAAGAAATGTATGAATACCTAAAGTTTTCTTTACTGTTGTGTTGTATTTGTGCGAGAATTAATTCTCGTACAAGTCTTAGGGAATTAATCAACATAAGAATCAAAGACTTTGTGAAGTTTATTAAAATGTATTGACAGTTAATTTTTAATGGGAATATGTAAGGACGATGGTAAAAAGAGGGTTTATTAAACAGGGTGCTTCATAAATCTTGTCACATATTGTTTTGGAATTGTTCTTGGGTACAAAATAAACATCAAATCACTATTAATTTGTCTAAAATCATTTTGGTTGTCCTACTGTGACCAAAATGTTTTTTTTTTAATGCATATCTAAAAAATTACTAAACGAAATAATACCAAATTTATATCAACCTTTTGATAGTATTACCTAAATGGGAAAACAGTTAAGTTGACGTGACTTCAATATTTTAAAAATGGCGACCGTTTACAACTTTCGAACGGAAATAACGAAATAACTAGCCCTTTCCCGAAAAA
>JAGFPH010002738.1:40559-65036 GCA_018207615.1 Philaenus spumarius | reverse complement strand
CGGTAGTGAGGTTAAAAACGGCCCTGATTTACGTCCCAAATATCTAGAAAGCTGAAATTCGGTTCATTTCATAAACTAAATGTTTTTATAGAATACGTAAGCATAAAAAATTTCTGTTACTACTGAATTTCTAAGGCGTTTTCTAAGGGTTTAAAATGACCTAATTACCCCAATATAATAAATATAACTTACATTAACAACTTACAAACTAGAAAGATTTAATTTGGCGCCTATTATTCTTAGCTGATATAGAAGAAATAAATACACATTGCATTCCGATTACTTAAGTCTAAGGAGATAAATTGAAAAACTAAACATCAAAATGAATCGTATACTCTTCTATACTAATATTATAAAGAGGTAAAATTTGTTTGCTTGTTTGTATGTAGTGGGGGTAATCTCTGGAACTACTGGACCGATTAAAAAAATAGTTTTACTAATAAAAAGCTACTCTATCCCTGAGTAACATAGGGTACAATTTTTATTTTAATATTTGTAAATTTAATAGGAAAAAATCTTAGGTTAGGCCCAGATTGACGAACCAACACATGTATTTACACGTATTACCATAACAACTAATTGAATAAAATAACCGATAAAACAAAAGTCTGTTATAATCCATTAACAACTGATTTAAAACTTTGAAGCAATTATTTGTATTTCTAAATTTTAAGTTAGGTTTTTATTAAAGTGTAAACCAGAGCATTGCTAGTTCTTCCAACCTTTATCATAACTGCTGTTATAAATTATATGAAATAATTTGTTTTGAACATCTTAGCTTTGGGGTTATTATTAATCCTACACCTTTGTTATAAAGAAAACATAACATGATTATGTGTATTGAAGGTTCCAAATGGATAGGTTAGGGGTTTCCACTAGTTCTTTATAAAATTGACAACGACGGATAAATTAAAATACATCATAGTGATTTTATAAGGGTCTATTATCCCCTTAATGGTACTGAATCCTAACCAATTAAACATGTCGACATGATTTGAACTGAATCGCGCCTTTGCGAGGCAAAATCTGTTCAGAGAAAATAAAAAGTTGTATTTTTGTTGTTTTATTCCCATCTAAAGTTGTCATGCATTACACGCTTGAACATGGCCGTCAATTTAATCAAAGAATAACAAAACTTTGCCCTTATTTCTATTCAATATTATTTTTCGACACATCGCACAGTGGATCGACAAGCTAGGTCGACAAACGTAAATTTAAAGAATCGATTGATTCATGCTCCTGCCAGCTGGTACATACGGCCTCGTTCCCAGATGTGATTCAATACATAAGAGGATTCTCGTTTAAAAATTGTGCCGTACCATTACACGCAATTTAAAAAACGACTTCAGATCCGAGTTCCACGGCCTAAAGCGCACACTAAGTTTCTCCCAAATCGATCGATGTATCCCTTTTATGCCTACGTAAATTACTAGCTCCTAGGGGAAACACCTACGTACGCCAACCCCGTTGAAACCTTCTATGCACATAATCACGTTATGTTTTCTTTATAACAAAGGTGTAGGATTAATAATAACCCCAAAGCTAAAATGGTAAATAATGTTAAATGTTCGAATCAAATTATTTCGTATATTTTATAGCAGCAGTTATAATAAGGTTAAAAGTACCAGCAAGGCTCATGTCTACACTTTAATAAAAACCAAACCTAAAAGTTAGAAATATAACTAATCGCTTCAAAGTTTGAAATCAGCTGTTAAAGGAAATATTGGAGTAAACAGCTGTTTTATCTGTTATTTTATTCAATTGTTTGCTATTGTAATAAATGTAAACACATGTGTTGGTGCATCAGTCTAGGCCTAAAATAAGATTTTTTTCCGACTAAATTTACATTGAAATAAAAATTGTTTTTTCAAAATGAATTATACCCTACGTTACTCAGGGATAGTGTAACTTTTTATTAGTAAAACTATTATTTCAATCGGTTCAGTAGTTCCAGAGATTACCCCCTACATAGAAACAAACAAACAAATTTTACCTCTTTATAATATTAGTATAGATACTTCAATAAACGCTAAAAGTCCCGTTTACCACCAGTTTGTTACTCCTAACGAACATAAAAATTACAAATCACTTTTTAAGGTGTATTTAACATCTATGAGTACATTTCGCATTATTGCATACTGTTTTGATATATATTTAACGGTTAAACCAGCGTAAACAGTAAATTGAAACACAGACGATCTCGTCATAGTGTTAGGCTTTCGCTGGAAATCAGTTGATTTATTTATAACGGTCTCGTGTGGACGTCCGTTTGCAAAACCCCTAATTTTGTAAATAATTTTTACTTTTTTCGATTTTTAAATATGAACTCTTAATATTTTCGAGATAAAAAGCAGCCCAGATTAATCTCTGAAATATTCTCTACATGCATAAAGTTTCGTCAAAATTTCTTCAGCCATTCCGGAGATTAGCCCGACAGACAGACAAAAATTGTTTTTAAACGCATTTTTAGGTTTTAGTTAAGTGTAAATAACCATATGAGCTTAGAAAGAAGTATTTATTTCCAAATCACAGTCACTTCAATTTTACTTATATGTATAGATGACAATAACTACCCTCCAAATTCCACAATTCCATGGCAAACATTCCAGAGCGTTGTGTTATAATCGGTTGAAGTGAAATGATAAGGTACTTCTATTTATGTAAACAATTTAGCTGCAATTTTGCAGTGTTTCCAATTACATCTAACGAGATTTTAAGTGAATATCTTTACTAGTCCTGTGATGTATTTAGCTTTAGGAGGTAAGTATTTTATTATTTCATTGCACATTTTATTCGAATGAAAGTTAATGTGTTATAATAGGTTTAAAAATAAAACTGCATACAATTTTTCATATTTTTTTTTTTTTAATTTTTCATCGTAAACAGTTTTTTTTAGTCCAAATGTATCATGGCGTAATTTTTTAATATTGTATAACGAAAATCCTAACATGTACAAAAACATATATAATTGAATAACACATCGATCCCTAATGTTTTAAAATTGCTTTTACTTTCTCGCTATACTACAGTATAGAGAAAGTATAGTGATCACAAAAATCGATATTGAGATTTTTGTGGAAATATCCGTTTAGGAACCCCCTGAGTCCAAAAAAGTGGTTTTTACAAAATCTCTGTATGTAAACAAAGCTAGAGAGAACACTATTCGATCGATATAAAAAAAAATTTGCACCAAACATGTCAGTTAGGAATGTAAAAATGTACGAAATAAGGATTTGAAAAATATTGAAATTTAACCCCATTTTTTGCCTAAAAACCCCCAAAAATTAGTTATTGTTTTTTTTATAAAAAAACCGCTCTAACGATTTTGATCAAATTTGGATTATTTGTAGCCCTTAATGTAACTTACCATATGCATAAAAACAGCATGTTTCAAAAAATTCTCGTTTAGCTAATAATAATATTGTGGATAAGGTCCCCGAATCACTACCTTAATACAAGGTTAATTTATATTATCGTACGTTATCATTTTGTTCAATGGTAGTAATAGACAACTGACCCTTCTCCACAATTACCTGAATGGATTGCATCCCAAATTAAAGTTCACTCTTGAAATTTAAGTTAACAAAAACTTAAACTATCTTGATTTCGCTATTTCTAAGATTTCCGACAATTTTACATTCAAGATTTACAGGAAGCCTACCACAACTGATCAAACAATAGGGCCTACACAGCAGTTCTCATCACCCCATACAACAGAAACTTGCGGCTTATCACAGTTTTGTGCATAGGCTTCTGTCATTCCCTCTTTCTAATGACGATTTTGACAATGAAATATTAACACTTAAACACATAGTGGTGTCAAATGGTTATGAGAGTTCCATCATTGATAAGTTAGTCCGTAAACACAAAAACAAAAGGAATACTATAAAAACACAATTACGGGATAATAACAACGCGAAGAAAAAGTTTACTTCCACGGAGTTTGGTAATTTTCTGAACCACACCTTGCAAAACGAATTAGCCAAAAACAATGTTACCTTAACGTACAGAACAAATAATAAGTTAGGAAACAAATTACAACCGATTGTCAACAACTAAGACTTTAGTGAACGTACCGGAGTCTATAAATTGAGTTGTGATGACTGTCCTAAATTTTATATAGGACAGACGGGTCGTTCGTTTGATAAGAGGTTTAAGGAACACTTGCCGAAATCTAAACCGACTAAAATAGTGTCAAATTTTGCAGCTCACCTTGTTGATTGCGATCACAAATACACTGACCTTCGGATTAACATGAAGGTCCTAAAGTTTTGTGACAAGAGCACATACATGAGTGTTTTTGAAGAATACGAAATTTACAAGGCGATGAAAATAGAAGCCCATAATATCTTAAATGATAAGTTGTCTTTTAGTGGCAACTCGATATACGACACTGCTTTAAAGCTAACTAATAATTTCACTATTGGAAGGAGGAGCAATGTCCACTGACTTAGGACTTTGTATAGGTCAGTCCTAACCCAGTACCCGTGCGGGCAACTACGAACTAAATGTTGTGCGTTGTTTGTTGTATTTTTGTGTATGTGTTGTAATGTCAATGTGTTGTAACCGTTTTTTAATGTTTGACGACCTCATGTGAGCGACTTTTACACCAGAAGATGGACGATTGAATACGTCCGAAACCGCGGTAGTGTTTTTAATACTAGTGGATCACTTGACGGAAACAAACAGGTAATATAAATTAACCTTGTATTAATAATAATAATATTTATTAGTTACTCTCCTAACATAGGCTTGAAATTGGCATGCGAAGCACGCAATGCTCTGTGTATTGAAAATTCTTCCAACACGATAGTTGGCGTGCGAAGCACGCAATGCACTGTGTATTGAAAATACTCCCAATACGGAGGTTGGCGTGCGAAGCACGCAATGCACTGTGTATTGAAAACAATCCCAACACGGTTGTTGGCGTGCGAAGCACGTAATGCCTGTGTATTAAAAACACTTCCAATACGGTGGTTGGCGTGCGAAGCACGCAATGCATTGTGTATTGAAAATACTCCCAATATAGGGGTTGGCGTGCAATGCACTGTGCGTCGGCCGCTTCTCGTAGTGTTCAGTGTCAAGCTCACATGTGCGTCCTCAGCAGTGAACGTGTCAATAATTTAAATATGTTTGTGAGAAAGTATGTGCCAGTTCCTGGTACCGTTTGTTTCAGATCGTACGTGCTCTCTTTCAAAAATGGAGTTATTGAAGAATAGTGGAAATATAAGAAGGAAGAAGAAAATTCTCGTCATTAAAAAAAATATAATGAAATTTTAACTTATAGCATATAGGTCTAATCACTGTATGTTTCTATATTGTTAACATATACCAGTTTCTCGTGTTTTAAAATTTAGATTAAATTAATACAATTTAGTAGGCCTAAGTGTATTGAAAAAATTATTTTGAAGTGGCTTGTTGTTAAAATAAGATTCTTGTGATAAGGGCAGACGTCACATGCATTACTGAACATAAAAGTATTTAATTTTAATTCATTTTATTTTATATTGGTAGATATCCCATTTTAATTATTATTTAATTTTAAGGGTAGTTATTCAAATTCATTACTTTTAATCAGTAATTTAATTTCAAATAGTGTTTTTATCATTTAAGAATAATATTACACGAATTTTGTTTTATATATTGTGGTAGGTTAGTGCAATTTATTTGTATTGTATAGGTGTGGTTACAAAATGTTATCTTTTTAATTGCAGTGATCATATTCTCTAAACAATCCTGTTACTAATATGTATAAATTATGAAATTTTTATTAAAATTAGTTGAATAGTTTTTGAACATATAGAAAAAGTAAATCTATGAATTATTATTAAACTAGTAAATCCTCGTGACTAATCACAAGCGGATTAATTAGATACACATCAGAAATACATCATTTATACAAAATACTATTTAAACAACACACTTTATCTAGGCCTACCTAACTATGCAGACGGGGATTTTTAACTCGGTAAATGTGTACAATTACAAGGACTATAAAACTGTAGGAATATTTGTTAGGATTTTGTGTTTATGTGTATTACTATATATATTTAATGAAAGATAAAAATATTATCTTTTAATTGCCTTTTATTTCATACTGATAAATCAAATGATTTAAATATTATAAATAAAACAGCTGTTTTGAATCAAAAACTTAACACAAATTTAGGTTAGGCCTACATTGCAAGCACTTACACTTATTACCATAGCAACCAACTTAACCAATTTATAATTAGGCTAATGTTCTTCAAAACAAATCTTTCTTACATTACTTTAACAAAATAAAAGCGAACACAAATATCTATGAAATTTCCGTTTCTGTATTGTAAGTCAATTCAAACATCTGTTGTTACTTACTATGAATAAAACAGCTGATTCGGATTAAAAAAATAACACAATTTTAGGTTAGGCATATAATGAACCACGCATTTATTACATATAAACCAAGTTAGTAATTGTATAATGAGTTTGATATTCTCCACAACCAACAGCGGTTTTAGGTTAGGTTAACAAAATGAAAACAAACACAAAAATCAACGAAAAATGCTCACTATATTATAATTCAACTAGTAAATCCCCGTGAAAAATCACATTCGGATTAATTAGATTCACTTTAGAAATACATAATTTATACAAAAAAACAACACACTTTATATAGTTAAACTATGCAGACGGGGATTTTTACCTCGGTTAATGTGTACAATTTTATTATAAGGACTATAAAACTGTAGGAATATTTGTTAAGATTTTGTGTTTATGTATATTATTATGTATGTTTAAAGAAAGATAAATTTGTTATCTTTTAATTGCCTTTTATTTCATATTGATAAATCAAATGATTTAGAAGGTATTAATATTATAGGCTATATTATTGATTGAAGTTGTAAACATAACCCCAAAGTATAATCTACGCTAAGTTTTGTTTGCGTATTACAGATGATGGGTGAAATCAGCTGTTATATTATTAAGTTATATTATTATTAATTCTTTAAATGTTACTCCACGTACGCTCGTACGTACACTCGCTTTTATAGGAGTTGATTTTAGGGCAGCTATAACATTTCATCCAATTGATTTAAGTAATCGAATTGCAAATTGCTTTATTCAACAAAGTACTATTATTAAAACAACACACTTTATCTGGGCCTACCTAACTATGCTGACAGGGATTTTTAACTTGGTAAATGTGTACAGTTATAAGTAAATTATAAAACTGTGAATATTTGTTAAAATTTTGGATTTATGTATGTTATTACATATTTAAAGAAAGATAAAAATATTATCTTTTAATTGCTTTTTATTTCATATTGATAGATCAAATGATTTAGAAGTTATTAATATTACAAGACTTATATATTTTATTAAAGTTGTAAACATAACCTGAAGGTATAATCTATGCTAGGTTTGTGTATTACAGATGATGGGTGAAATCAGCTGTTTAGATGTAGGAATGTTTCCTAAGCTAAAGGAATATTTGTATCTTTTCTTTAAATTTGTATAAAAAAATATATGTATGATAAAAGGTTGAATCTATATATAGTTTACAACCTCAAAACAAATATTATAACGTAGATTATAGCATCCAATAGTTATTTAGCTCATATTTAAAAAAATCAACTTCACAACACATTATAATGATTGAAGTTGTAAGCATAACCTCAAACTGTGATATACACTGGGTTTACAGATGATGGGTGAAATCAGCTGTTGTATTAAATGTTACTCATGCTCGTACGCTCGCTTTTATAGGAGTTGATTTAGTTTTACATAATATATTGCAGTAGATTGGTGTAATTTAATTGTATTGTGTAGGTGTAGCTACCCAATTTAGTATTTTTTATTGAAGTGGCCATATTCTCTAAACAATCCTGGTACTATTATGTGTCCATTTTGAAATTTTAATGAAATTAGTTGAGCTATTTTTAATCATACAGAAAAAGTGACTGTATAAATCATTATTAAATGTTAAGGGTTGTTATCTTTCATCCTTTTGACTTAAGTAAATTAATTGAAAATTACTTTTATATAACTTAAGAATAATATTAAACAATTTTAGCTTTATAGCTAGTAGGAAGTTATTAAAATTTATATTTATTGTATAGGGGTAGCGCCCCTTAGGTTGTAGTAATTGTACTGTCTATAAACTCTATTCATTAATGTGGAAAAAATGTGAAACTTGTAGTGAAATCGCTTAAATAGTCGTTTGAGTCTACAGACGACAAAGTATAGTGATCGCAAAAAAATCGATATGGAGATTTTTGAGGAAAAATCCGTTATCGGACCCCCAGAGTTCAGAAAAGTGGTTTTTACGAAATGTATGTCTGTATGTCTGTCTGTATGTATACAAAACTAGAGAGAAAATTATTCGACCGATTTCGAACAAATTTGCACCAAACATATCAATTAGGCCTGTAAGAAAGATTTTGAAATTTTTTGAAAAACAACCGCCTTTTTAGCCAAAAAAACCCCGCGAAAATCAATTAATATTTTTTTATAAAAAAACCACTAACGATTTTTATTAAACTTGGCAAATTTGCAGCCCTTAATGTACCCTACCGTATGCAAAAAAACAGCATCTTTCTAAAAATTCTCATTTGGCTAATAATAACAACTGATATTTGGGTTTTTTGCCCAAAAATGGGGATGTTTTTCAAAATTTTTCAAAACTTCTTTTCGTGCATCTATATACAGGCTCGATTGACATGTTCGGTGCAAATTTGTTCGAAATTTCTTTTCTCTGTAGCTAATAATAATAATTATGAAGTCACAGTGAATCTGTTTAATAATTTAATATGTTTGTGAGAAAGTTTGTGCCATTTCTGGTACCGTTTATTTATATATAGAGAGACGTTAATGCTGTGTTTTGTGTTCGTAATTTTCTTGTGGCAACAATAACGTTTTTTTTAAAAAAAAAAAAATACGATTGCCTGTATTTATTAAAGTTTTGTAATATAAATATTCCCCAAGTTTCTAAATTATCAAAAAAAGAATATATTCAATAAAACAACAAACTATTATTCATCATAACCAGTACAATGCAATTGTATAATAACATAGTGTTGTCCACCTAGCTTGCGCTACGCATCGCCACCCTTATTACCGCGGCAAATTTACACCCCCGTGTTATACGCACAGTATTTTAAATCTACAGAAAAACAGACGTAGACCACTCACCAAAACATAAACGCCGAAAGGCATGACGACAACGGCCACGAGAAGATCGGCCAGCGCTAAGCTCACGATGAAGTAATTGGTGACCGTCTGAAGACTCCTCTCCCGGTAAACACTCAGAATAACCAACACATTGCCGAACAGAGTCAGAAATGGAAACACGAGCAGAATCAAAGCCCAATAGTTCTTGTCGCCCTCGCCGTCTGCGATCGTTCTGTTCGTTTGGTTCGAACCCGTCGAGTTCCAGTCTTCCAGAAAAGAGTACAGATCGGCTTCCAAGTTCAGAGTGGTATTATCCACCGGTAACGGACCAGACATAGCTTCCAGACGCGCGGCACTCACATTTTCAGTAAACGCATTTTAAAATCAAAAGCTAAAATTTTGCGAAATTATTTTCAAATATATAAATTTTACGAAATATATTTGTAATATACTGTTACGGACAACCATTTTTACTAAATAATCGAAATTCAATTACATATTTTAAACTATTTTATATCGAAATATAAATAATGAACAGTTATTAAAAAAAATATGAACCTAGTTTTTGATTTTATAGTTATTCTGTACAAATTGAAAATAATCAATAATATTCCCATATTTAATTTCAATTTGTTTTCTCTAATTATTCAAAAACATTCCCGTATTTTTTTCAATTATTTATTCCTATTGTTTTTTCTAAATAACCGTTACATCAGCAGTATAAAAATAATCACTATTTCTGCAAAAAAATCACAATTTCACATTTTTTTTAAATTTTCACAATCACAACCTATTAAAAAATCACTGATACATCCCACTTTCGCCACATAGCAATTAAAATGCTCTACAGGTTAATAGGTTTCAGTAATGCCGAAACGTTTTTCCGTTAACGTCGGTACCGTTGCCCGATCCCAGCGAACTGACACTCTCCGTTACCGCCTTTCGGGATATATACAAAGCGCATGTCCGCGCACACGCGCGCGCCGCACCATCCCTCCTCGGCGCTCTTCACAATCGGAAGGTTTTAATATCAACTCTTTCAATTCTCGTTCTGCTTCGAGTGCGCTTCAAATAAAACGTCTTACAATGTTAATTTCATATTTTCGTGGATCTTTCTTCATTTAATTCAATCACGAAGGCCGTGAGGACGCGGACTAGTAAATTCCGCCTGGCTGACGGATATTGTTTTCTTTGCACAGTTATTGTGTTCGCTCGGATATTACAATTCAAAACGAATAGAAGCCATTTTAATTGTACTTTATTGCTTCGCACGCCATAAACTGGTTAGAAAATATGTCTCTCCGGTCCGGCCCTAACCTCGAAATAAGTTAGTGCACTTGTATTTAATTTTATAGTTCGCTACGCTCAGAAATGTATTTTGTGAGTTATTTTTATAACTTTATGTTATTTGAAAGATGGAAAGGGGTATGCAAGTCAGAGACTGTTATTTACAGTCGAGGGAAACCTTGGAAAATATATTTACAAAATCGAAAGCATCTCTCAACTCCCCACACTCTAAAATTTGTAATGGACACATATAGTTTGTGATTAATTGAATCCCTTTAATGAATTCCTGCGGTAAAGAAATAAAAATCAGCAAACGCATTCGTTCGCTACGATCAAAAATTGTATTTTATAATTTGATATTATTAGGGAATTTCCATAGGGAAAATGAGCTATTGCAGTGGCCCTTATGGTAAGACCCAAGGTCGGTAGTAGTAAATGAGCACCGGTCATGGTCTCCAGAACACGTTTTGGGGTGTCATTAAAAATCTATATATATAAAAGCGAAATACCACTCACTCACTCACTGACTCACTCATCACGATTTCTCAAAAACTACCGAACGGATTGAAATGATATTTGGTATGTAGCTTCCTCTAGGGCCATATGTGCTCACTAAGAAAGGGTTTTAAAAAATTGGAAATTTTAGGGGGGTTTGGGGGGTAAAAATTATTAAATCACGATTTCTCTAAAATTACCGAACAGATTAGAATGAAATTTGGTATGTAGCTTCCTCTAGGGCCATATGCGCTCGCCAAGAAAGCATTTCAAAAAATTCGAAATTTTAGGGGGGGGGGGGATCAAAGTTATTAAATCACGATTTCTTCAAAACTACCGAACGGATTGGAATGACATTTGGTATGTAGCTTCCTCTAGGGCCATAGGTGCTCAATAAGAAAGGGTATGAAAAATTTCGAAATTTTAGGAGGGGTTTAGGAGGATTAAAGTTACTAAAATCATAATTTCAGATCTTTTATTATTATGAAAATAGTGCATTTATTATTTAAGATCTACATAAATAAAAGCCAAATACCACTCACTGACTGAACACTTAAAAAGAATACAATTACGTTAAAAAGACTGAAAATACCAACCACCACGGGCAACGCCGTACGGGTCAGCTAGTCATATATATACGTATATATGTGTTCGCACTCTAGCGGCCGCATTTGAAGTCCGATCTGGTCCTAATTTAATACAAAAGTAAGTTGTTTACGTCGCTCGGACGAGTTCGTTATCCAAAAAAATCCAACTACCGGAAGTACGTTTTTTGACCGGAAGTAACTATTTTTTGAAATTTTTCTTACGAGATTGATTTATTTTACAGTTTTTTTCTAAAAATACAAATTTAGGCTGTTATTCTGCACATTTTGTTTTTTTACACGACCTTACGCTTGGTTCCCCCAAAATCGATCACAACCTAACATACCATAAAAGTACCCGGTTCAAAGCCATGTGGCGGATTTTACCGTGCGGTTGGCGTGCGAAGCACACAATGCATTGTGTATTGAAGATACTCCAATACGGGGGTTAGCGTGCGAAGCCTGCAATGGTTTGTGTGTTGAAGATACTGCAAGTATGCGGAAAATATGCATTGTATATAGAAGATACCCCAAATGTGAGGAATGGCGTACGAAGCACGCAAAGCATTGTGTATTGAAGATACTTCCAATACGGGGTTGGCGTGCGAAGCACGCAATGGTTTGTGCATTGAAGATACTCCCAATATGCGTAAAAGCGTGCGAAGCAAGCAATGCATTGTGTATTGAAAATATTCCCAACGTGCGGAATGGAGTGCAAAACATTTTGCAGCTATTCATAACCGTCGTGAATAGAACTATTTCCCATATTATTGATTGAAACCTAAAACATAGGCCTATAAACTTAATTTTGGAAATTTGCTCAACTCACGTCAGCGGTTCAGCTATGTGGTCGAATTATTTAAAAGGCGGAAAGAGATACAATATCTATTCCCCGGGTCAGTTTTTCATATTTTATGAGAACCTTGGAAACCCGATTTTAAAAATCCCTAAAACCCTACTCCTGTCACCCCATATCAACAATCGCGTAGCAAGCGAATCGGCGACAGGCGATTTTGTACTTCTTATCACTGAAATTCATAGTTTTTAAAAGGCTTTCCAATGATATGTCACAAGATAGGGGTTGCCATATATGTTCATTAACATTTTTTTAGTTAGGGCCATATTACACTAGCAAAGTTATTCGACAAATATTTGGTCAAATTTTTATCAAAGAAATCCTTGACAAAGATTTGTCAAAGAATACATATTCCACCTGTCCAATTTCTTTGATCAGTCGGCCTATTAACTAGATATAACTAGGGTTATGTTTCGGTTTATTCTTTTGTTATTATTATTTATTAACTATCTACTTATATAAAGCTAGACGGTGACACTGATTCACTGACATTAATTATTAGGCACTTCCCGTAATCGTACCCCCCTTGACCTCATACTTGAATTTAAGCTCTCGACGAGAAACGTTTGGGAAAATTGCCATGATTTAACATTTTTAAATTTTGGAAACACCTTTTGGGCGGGAATGAGTTTTTCAATTTTTTCAATTTCTTCATTTTCCCACTTTGAGCGCATTTAGTAAGAAAGAGGTAATAAATAGCAAAAAATGTTGAATACAAAAGTTGTAGAAAATTAAATTTCAAAGAAGATATTTCCGTTAGATTCAAGATCCAATCATCCATTTAGCCACTATTCATCTGAAAAGGGGGGCTCCGCCCAAAGTCCTTAAAGCTAGACGATTTCACTGATTCACTGACATTAATTGTTAGGCACTTCCCGTAATCGTACCCCCCTTGACCTCATACTTGAATTAAAGCTCTCGACGAGAAACGTTTGGGAAAATTGCCAGAATTTAAAATTTTTAAATTTGGGAAGCACCTTTTGGGCGGGAAAGAGTTTTTCGATTTTTTCAATTTCTTCATTTTCCCACTTTGAGCGCATTTAGTAAGAAAGTGGTAATAAATAGCAAAAAATGTTGAATACAAAAGTTGTGGAAAATTAAATTTCAAAGAAGAGATTTCCGTCAGATTCAAGATCCAATCATCCATTTAGCCACTATTCATCCGAAAAGGGAGGCTTCGCCCAAAGTCCTTAAAGCTAGACGATTTCACTGATTCACTGACATTAATTATTAGGCACTTACCGTAATCCTACCCCCCTCGACCTCATACTTGAATTAAAGCTCTCGACGAGAAACGTTTGGGAAATTTGCCAGAATTTGACATTTTTTAATTTTGGAAGCACCTTTAGTGCGGAAAAGATTTTTTAGATTTTTTCAATTTCTTTATTTCCCCACTTTGAGCGCATTTAGTAAGAAAGCGGTAATAAATAGCAAAATATTTTGAATACAAAAGTTGTAGAAAATTAAATTTCAAAAAGAGATTTTCCGTCAGATTCAAGATCCAATCATCCCTTTAGCCGCTATTAACACGAGAAGGAGCTCCGGCAAACAATCCTTCAAATTTCCTTTGTTAATCTTACGGAGATAATGTTTCATGAGTTTGAGTCAGCTGCCAAACAAAACAGCTGATTTGTGCTTGGTCACCTATGTACAAACGAGCCAAAGATTAACGAGATTCGTTAGCGAATTTTCCAACTGCGAGCGAAGCGAAGCAGCCATCTGAGGCCGAAGGCCGAGGCGGGGTTGGGACGCGAAGCTTCCAGGGGCAGAGCCTCTAGTTATTAAATAATTACAGTTGAAAGATCGTGATTCACATCATATCGGGTGTGTCGGGTTTTATTATTTCAAAAACAAATCTTAAAAAATATTGTAAATATAATATTATTAATTTGTAAAATGAATTGTACAATTAAAAATAAAATAAATAACACCACTGTAGGCGGCAAAAAGAATTGAGATTGTTTTCAATGTCGCATGCGAGGTATTCAGTCTATTAATTCATAAATGCAGTAAAACCGTACAAGTGATATAACATCGACCAATATCTGGAGGATCAGGATAGCTCAGTGGTAGAGTATTGCCCCGGAAAGACAAAGGTCTTGGGTTCAAATCCCGGTCTTGGTCCATGTTTTTCACTTGTAATTTAATTTTAAATATACTTTTACAACAACGTAAACACAATCAAAGACTCTTTAAATGTTTTACAAAAAAACATAAACATAGGCTATACTGCAAACCCCAATATTACAGACTGCAAACGTTTGTAATTTGTTCTAAAGGTTTTTGCCTTACACCGCGGTTTTTGTAGGCGTTAATGTGAATGTTCCACAAACATTTTTATTTTTCCTAATGTAAAATTAAAGTTTTCATAACTTTAACGCTCCAAATAAATTTTTCCATCTTTTTATTAATGTAAAAAGAAAGGAACACATATAATACATGAAAACTGAAAAACGTGTATTTTGAGATTGCCTAAAAACTGTGTACTTTAGTACTCAATTCTTATTCTTTTTTGAAAATCTTTGTCAAAGTTTACAACGATTCATCAAAGTTTCATGAACGAATTATTTCGTAAAAGAATCGTCAAATTTCTTTAATGAATAATCTTTGATCAAAGAAATTTGACGCTTATTTGATAGTGTAATAAATGCCACGACGGCCGTGGTTGTTAAGGAGTGAAAGCTTTATCAATCGTCATGGCAACCATCAATGGAAACGTTCCGGGTTCAATTCCCATTGACCCCGAATAATTGTCTAAATGGTTTCTTAACAGACATCATTGGCTGTCGTTCGGATTCAACGTAAAACTGTAGGTTCTGTCTTCATTAGCCTTAAAGTGCAAAACAGCAGGACGTTAAAAAAAATTATAGTGTAATATGTACATTACTCAGTTATTTATTATCCGATTGTAGCAAATAAAGTATGATTTTGTTCGTCTTGAAATTCTAAATTTTTTATTACTGGAAACATTTTTTTATAAAAATTACGGTTTTTGTGAAATTTAACATCAAAGATTTTAAATGGCCGCCATATTGAAACTGTTTCAGATATCGTAACGAAATTGTATACACTTGTTTGACCTACCAAGGTACACGTCCGTGACAAATTTTAAGTTTCTATCTAAAACAGTACTCAATTTATAAAATAATTTGTAAAAAACACAAACGGACGGACAGACAGAAAACTAGGCATATCAGATCCATATTTATATGACGTTTTTTGATTGTCTTGATCTAAGGAACAAATACACAAAATATTTCCACGGAGTTAGTAAACACCCTCTATAATATTACTTACATCAAGATTTGCTGTTTTCAGTCGGTATTTTGTCTTCAGTTTTAGCCTTACGTCTTGTTAGAAGATTACACCTTGAGCTTAACATTTCACTTGACACATTTCACGCACTTAATTCACTTAAATTTCAACCATTATAAAATGATCGAGTTTTATTCGATTCGAACATTGTTCTTTCCCACACGTACGCGTTGCGATACGATAGTGCCCCGCTCTTCAAAATATTTTTCCGAAGAAGAAGTATACGATCTGAAAAAAATAAGTGAATTATGACAGCAACATACAGAATATAAACAAAGTACAGTATACAGGTGCTCAGCTTCGACTGTGTGAAACTTTACAGGGTTATTTGTAAGCTAAAACAAGCAAATGCAATATAACATATATCCTATCTCGATCTGTTTTATATCTGTATGTCCGATAGTGTCCGTCTGTATGCGAGTTTTACTAAAAACTTAATATCTCAGAAACAGTTTAATATACAGGGTGTCCCCGAACTCTCTGGACCCCTTTTGTGTATATTTTCCTGGAATCCAGACAAACATATTTCACAATATAAACATGGGTCTACGGTGCTTATTTTTCCATCTGTCTGTGTGTATGTGTTTTTTACAAAATACTTAATAGTTTTGGAAGTAGAAAAGATATTGCGCTCAAATTTTGTATACCTATTTTTTGCGTAACCCTTTATCACTGTACAAAACATTAGAACAATAATTATTTTAAATAGTTAACAAATGGCGGCCGTTTATAATTTTTAATGTCAAATATATCAAAAACCGCTAACTTAACGAAAAAATTACAAGAGACAAAAAAAATTTCTTAATGACAATCACAATGGTATTTTTATTTCGTCTGTAGCTCAAAGGATAACAGAGATATGGACAAAAAAAGGAAAATTTTATTTCTTGGTAGTTGTTAACAATACCCAGAATTACTCTAGAAACAAAATATTTTAATGCGTTTTGGGTCAAATATCGCAACAATTACCGCAGTTACTGAACAGGAACCGATTTTATTAAATTTATCTGCTAATTTACGTAAATTAAATTAAACTTTACACCTTAATTCGGCCTACATATTTCAATAAGGATTCGTTTCTGTGAGTAATTTGAAACACGGGTGAAATTTTTCGCCAGCTGTAACTCTCTAACGAAGCATTTCCGGACCTATTAATATATGAACTTTTTCATTATTTTTTGCTAGTGGAATCAGCTCAAAAAGTGCTCGGAACATTATTCAAATAACTTATTATTTTAGCAAATAATAACTTTAAAATATTTAGTTTCTAGAGCAATTCTGGGTATTGTTGACAACTACCTAGAAATAAAATGTTCCTTCTTTTGTCAATATCTCTCTTATCCTTTGAGCTACAGACAAAATAAAAAAATCATTGTGTTTGTCATTAAAAAATTTTTTTTTTTGTCTCTTGTAATTATTTTGTAAAGTAAGCAGTTTTTGAGATATTTGACATTAAAAATTATAAACAGCCGCCATTTTGAAAATATTTAAAATAATTTTCTAATTTTTCGTACAGTAATAAAAGGTTAAGCAAAAAAAAAGGTATATACAAAGTTTGAGGTCAATATCTTTTCTACTTCCAAATGTATTAAGTATTTTGTAAAAAACACATACAGACAAACGTAAAAATAATCATCATATACCCATGTTTATATTGTGAAATATGTTTGTCTGGATCCCAGGAACATTTCCACAAAAGGGGTCCAGAGAGTTCGGGGACACCCTGTATAATCATGAAATTGGGTATGAAAATTTATTGAAATGGGGTACGTTTTACTTTAAAAAATTTGTTTTCCTGCAACAATCCGTTTTAAAGTGGTGGCAGTTGAAAACTTTTAATGTTAAGTATCTAGAAATCTATACATTTAAAAAAAAAAAAACTAACAAAGTATTTGACTATTTTAAGGCCAATCCAACGATTTATCGTGTTTAATAGTTAAGTCATAAATAATGGAGAAAACTCAAATTTAGCGGTCGAATGTAGGTTTATTCGGGTGCTGAAGGTGGTCATATTAATGAAATAGTTATAAAAATCCTATATTCGACCCCCAAAGTGTTTGCTCCGCATTGATCGTTTGTCAATCAGCCATCTACGTACATAAGCGGCCTTTTCCTGACAGATTAACATAGAATCAACCTCCTTATATTTTGTAGGAACCCATCAGGTATTTCATTTTTCATCTATATCTATACTAATATTATAAAGAAGTAAAGTTAGCTTTTTTGTTTGTTTGTTTGTATGTACGTAGGGGGTAATCTCAGGCACTACTGAACCGATTGAAAAAATAGTTTTACTAATAAAAAGCTACACTATCCCTGAGTAACATAGGCTACAATTCATTTCGATAAAACCCTTATTTTTATTTCAATATTTGTAAATTTAGTCGGAAAAAATGCTTAGGTTAGGCCTAGAATGATAAAACAACACAGGTATTTATATTTATTAACATAACAACCAATTGAATAAAATAACAGATAATATAGCTATTAGCTCCAATATTTCCATTAACAGCTGATTTCAAAATTTGAAGCAATTATTTTTGAATTCCTAGGTTTTAGGTTAGGGTTTTAAAATGTAGACCTGAGCCTTGCTGTTTCTTTTAACCATTATTATAACTGCTGTTATAAAATATAAGAAATACTAATTTAATTTGAACATTTAACATTATTTTCCATCTTAGTTTTGGGGTTATTATAGTCCTACACATTTATTATAAATAAAACATAACATACGTTTTTGGAAGGTTCCATTGGAAGTTGGCGTGCGAAGCACGCAGGCGTCTCCTCTAGTAATATTATAAAGACATATAATTTGTTTGTATGTAGGGGGTAATCTCTGGAACCACTGAACCGATTGAAAAAATAATTTTACTAATAAAAAGTTACTCTATCCCTGGGTAACATAGGCTATAATTTATTTCAATATTTGTAAAAAAAAATCTTATTTTCGGCCAAGACTAATGAACCATCACATGTATTCACATTTTATTACTATAGCAACCGATTGAATAAAATGACAGATAAAACAGCTGTTTGTTCCAATATTTCCATTAACAGCTGATTTCTAAATTTGAAGCAATTATTTGTTATTTGTAATAAATTACCTGCTTACACGCTTCCTCAGCAAGGGTTAAATTAATTAAATTACAAGTGAAAAAAACATGGATCAAGACCGGGATTTGTACCCAGGACCTTTGCCTTTCCGGGGCATGTTGTTTCAATTGTAATTTAATCAATTATTTTTGTTTCTAACTTTTAGGTTAGGTTTTTATTAAAGTGTAGACCTAAGCATTGCTGGTTTTTTAACCTTTATCATAACTGCTGTTATAAAACATACGAAATAATTTGATTTGAACATTTAACAATATTTACCATCTTAGCTTTGGGGTTATTATTAATCCTACACCTATATTATAAAGAAAACATAACATGATTTTGTGTATAGACGGTTATAACGGGGTTTGCGTGTGGAACAAAATTTGCGAGCCCATGTAAGGGTCTTTTATAGTTTCTTAGTAAAATGTATTATTTTTGCCATTTATAAATTTACTAGCTGACCCGTACGGCTTTGCCCGTAGTGGTTGGCATTTTCAGTATTTTTAACGTAATTTTATTTTGTTTAAGTGTTGAGTCAATGAGTGGTATTTGGTTTATATATATATATAGATCTTAAATAATAAAAGTACTATTATCATAATAATAAAAGATCTGAAATTATGATTTTAGAAAATTTGATCCCCCCCAAACCCCTTCTAAAATTTTAAAATTTTTCATACCCTTTCTTAGTGAGCACCTATGGCCCTAGAGGAAGCTACATACCAAATTTCATTCCAATCCGTTAGGTAGTTTTGAAGAAATCGTGATTTAATAACTTTGATCCCCGCAAAAGAGTTTTTTTTAACTCTTTCTTAGCGAGCGCCTATGTCCCTAGAGGAAGCTACATACAAATTTCTTTCCAATCTGTTCGGTAATTTTGGAGAAATCGTGATTTAGTAATTTTCACCCCCGAAACCCCCCTAAAATTTCCAATTTTTTAAATTCCTTTTTTAGTGTACACGTATGGCCCTAAAGGAAGCTACATACCAAATTTCATTCCAATCCATTCGGTAGTTTTGAAGAAATCGTGATTTAATAACTTTGATCCCCCCAAACCCCCCCCCCTAACATTTCGAATTTTTTCAAACCCTTTCTTAGTAAGCACCTATGGCCCTATAGGAAGCTACATACCAAATTTCATTTCAATCCGTTCGGTAGTTTTTTGAGAAATCGTGGTGAATGAGACAGTGAGTGAGTGTATTTCGCTTTTATATATATAGACTAGGAGCTTCACCATTGTTCGCTTCGCTCACCAACCCCCGTGGTGACTCATAATGAAGGCAATGCAAACTGATTATTGTATACTCTGATGTGTTCCACGCTACGACAGAGGCAATTTGATCATAGTATGATGGTGGGGAGGGGTGGTGGGCTATACATAACGTACGAGAGACACGTACCGTATTCAATAATTCTTTAAAATAAATCAATTTATAAGTAATTATTAAAGCTGACTAATTCAACCTATTTTTAAAACGCTCCATTACTAAGTACACCCGCCATTCTTATCAGTAACAGTAACCCATTACCCCAGTAATCAGTCTCTCCTGATAACGTCTCTGCTTTTAGGTTAGTTTAAACTTTAAATCTCGTTAAACACAAATCACGTTTAAGAGGCGCAATCTGTACTTGTCTACTTTAAGAATTAATTGTACTTAATAAAATTGTGTGCATTTGTCACATTCAAGTTAGTAAAGCCCTTTTCTTTCTCCAACAACTAACGAATCTTGCAAGCATTTACTAAGACCAAAATATTGTGACCAATGGTCATACCGTTATACACGTTATTAGCGAATTTCCATAGGAAAAATGAGCTATTGCACTGGCCCTTATGGCAAGACCCAAGGTTGGGAGTAGCAAGTGAGCATTGATCATGGTCCCCAGAACACGTTTTGGGGTGTAGTTAAAAATCATATATATATATATATGTATTTATGTGTTCGCACTCTAGCGGCCGCATTTTAAGTCCGATTTGGTTCAAATTTGGTACACATATTGGTTGTCTACGTCACTCGGACGAATTCGTTAGCCAAAAAATCCAAAAATCGGAAGCACGTTTTTTGACCGGGAGTAACTATTTTTTGAGATTTTTCCTACGAAAATGAATGTGTTTTGATTTTTTTCTACCAATATAAATGTAGGATGTTATTCTGCAAATTTTGTTTTTTTACGCAACCTTATAGCTCGCTTGGTTCCCCCAAAATCAATCAAAACCGAAAATACCATGGCACACCACTCGGTTCAAAGCCATGTGGTGGACTCTACCGTAAGGTTTGCGTGCGAAGCACGCAATGCATTTTGTACTGAAGATACTTCCAACACGCAATGCTTTGTATGTTGAAGATACTTGCAATACGGGGGTTGGCGTGCGAAGCACTCAATGCTTTCCGTATTGAAGATACTCCCAATATGCGGAATGGCGTGCGAACCATTTTGCAGCTATTCAGCACCGTCGTGAAAGACCTATTTCCCAAACTCTTGGTTGATACCCTAAAACATAGGCCTATAAACTTAATTTTTAAATTTGTTCAACTCACGTCAGCGGTTCAGCTGCATGGTCGAATTATTTCTTATTATACCTACGCCAAGTGGCGTAGCTTGGATCGAGGGGTTAGTGGCAAATTTTCACTTAAGGTGGGATTAGGTGCATAGAATTATACCGGGTGTTCGAAAAGTCTGGAAACGCCGTAATATTTCGTATATAAGGAAAATGTATGGATTACAAATATACGTACAGTATATTGTTTACATTTATTATAAACTAGGGGCGAAGGCAATGCTAACAGATTATTGTATACTTTGATATTTTTACGGAAATGTCGAATGATCTGTAACCTATACTTAGCTAACGTAAGACAGAGATCCAAATAGACACGACCATCTCCAATAATTTGAATTGCGCCATGCGTTGCAATTTTACCATTAACATTGCAATAATGAATAATCAACATTTCAAACAAATTGCCAACTAAAGGAAACAATTGCAGCACCAGATGTTTGACTTATAATACAGTAAGCCCTTTTATTATCTTCTGATCAGGAAGACCCAACGTTACCTCTCGGCTACTAAGGCTTGTACAGAATAAAAAATAAAAATGCTTAGTCACTTTACAAAGCAACCATATTGCCTATCTCGCCCCTCGTTTATAAGCGAATTCTTTTAATTATTTTAAACATGACTTGAGCAGCCAGGATTGCCAGAAGAAAAAAGAAAATAGACCTGGAAGAAGAAGAAAATCAGGCAGAGGACCCAGACAACCCATCATATGGTGCTGGGTTGGGGGCGCTACCCTTCCGCCATATTGAATCTGATTCCCATAAGAGCAATGCTACAGAATAAGTCATTTTTTCCCGTTAATTCGTGGAATAAATTTAAAAATTTGGTTTCATTTTGAAGTACTGCCATATGCGGATGTTGATTGCCGAATACAATTTCAAAAACCTTGTTACTGTTTTCATAAACGTATGATATAAATAGTAAAAAATAGTAAACTTTATTAATTGTTTACTCAGTTGCAAAAAGAGATATTCCAAAAAAACCTTAGCAATCAACACCCACAGTATATTTTACTTTAAGGAAAAAAATACAGCTTTCGTTTTTTGACAAAAACAACACAAAAATATGCTTAATAGTGAAGGTATGTTTTGGTTATTTAACATTGAAATTGGTACCCAACTTCGCCGTTTTGAATGTAGGAAGCCGAGCTTACTTCCTATTTTAGTAGTTTATTTTAGTTTTTTGCGATTTCCCGTAATTTTTATTTTTTAAAGTTTAATGTCGAATATCTCAGAAACCGTTAGACTTATAGCTATAAATTTTGTATGGTACCTTAACAGTGCATATATCTAGTTCCTTAGAGAGTTTCATGACAATTAATTTATAATAAAAAAATTTAAAATAAAAAACCTTGATTTTTTAGTTTTTAAAACATACAATTTTTTAAAATTCCCAAACAAATATAATTTTTTTAATGAAAATATACGATTATCTCTGCGGAACTAGACAATAAACCAATATTTAAAATTTAAACAAAATTAGGTCTCTATGTAGTCTGGTCCCAAAGATATGTGACATAAAGTTAACATTACGGTTAAATGGGCGTCGGGGTGCCCTTAAAGTAATCTAAGAAAGATTTGTTGTGAAGAACATAATTTGTGAAGAACATTAAACTAATTATAAATTGTTTAAGTTGGTTGCTATGGTAATAAATGTAAATGCTTGCAATGTAGGCCTAATCTAAAATTGTGTTAAGTTTTTTATTCAAAACAGCTGTATTATTTATAATATTCAACAACAGAACGATGTTGAATTGAATTATAAAACAATTGTATTTTTCGTAGATTTTTGTTTGTGTTTGTTTTTACTTTGTTAGCAATAATATCAACAACTATTTTTGAATAACATTAACCGATTTTAAAACTGCTAACTTAGTTGATATGGTAATACAGGCTTGGTTCAATCGCCTAACCTAAAAATATGTTAAGTTTTTCACCCGAATCATCTGCTTTACTTATAATATGTATCAACATATTAGTTATGAGAATAATTGCCTGATCCTGAATTGGCCAAGTTGGTTGCTATGGTAATAAATGTAAATGCTTTCAATAAAAATGTTTCGGTTCAGGCCTATCCTAAAACTTTGTTAAGTTTTTAATCCAAATCAGCTGTTTTATTTATAAATCGTAAAAACAGTACAGTAATTATAACACAGTAGGCATTTTTCGTTGATTTTTGTTTGTGTTTTTTTTTATTTGGTTCACCTGGGTTGAAAAAATCCAGGTTGTGAATAATATTAACCGATTCTAAAATTTCTAATTTGGTTGATATGGTAATACAGGCTTGGTTCAATCGCCTAACCTAAAATTATGTTAAGTTTTTCATCAGAATCATCTGCTTTACTTATAATATGTATCAACATATTAGTTATGAAGAATAATTGCCTGATCCTGAATTGACCAAGTCGGTTGTTATGGTAATAAATGCAAATGCTTTCAATAAATATGTTTTGGTTCAGTTCAGGCCTATCCTAAAACACTCTTAAGTTTTTAATCCAAATCAGCTGTTTTATTTATAAATCGTAAAAACAGTACAGTAATTATAATGCAGTAGACATTTTTCGTTGATTTTTGTTTGTGTTTTATTTTGTTAACCTGGGTTGAAAAAATCCAGGTTGTGAATAATATTAAACTGATTCTAAAATTGCTAACTTGGTTGATATGGTAATACAGGCTTGGTTTAATCGCCCAACCTAAAATTATGTTAGGATTTTCATCATCTGTTTTATTATATATGTAACAACAGACGATGTTTAAATTTCACTATAATACAGAAAACATGTTTCGTAAATTTTGTATCTGCTTTTATTTTGTTAACCTAACCTAACTGATTCTAAATTTTCTAAGTTGGTTGCTATGATAATAAATGTAAATGTATTCAACAATCATGTGTTACTAAGTTTTTGATTCCAACAACAGTTGTATCTGTCATAGGGCTGGGAATATTCCCTGTATGTTAACCATTTATAGGCTACGCTTTAAATTAAAATTTTTCTTAGTGTGCGTCTACGACGTCATAGAATGTACCTTTAAATTGTAGAATTTGAATTTTTAGTAGTTTTGCTCCAAGTTGATTCTATGTCAGTCAATCAGTCAGGACAAAGCCTCTTGTACATATATATATATATATATATA